>JADRCD010219122.1:0-13666 GCA_019843815.1 Montemys delectorum
TGGTAGGTAAAAGAACTGAATAAAGAAGCTAAAAGTACAATTACCAAACATTAATAGAATTAAAGACATAAATTAATCCAAATCCCTAAATAGAAAATTCAATACTCTGTTTTCTCCAATAGAGAGATTATCTAGACAAACCATCAAGAAAATAAATGATCTAATTATTTAAGGATCTCATGGCCCTGGGGTCATGAGAATATGAACACTATCCCTGACCCTTATCTGCTACAGCACTCGGGAGAACAAGCCCTGTACTTTGCCTGGGCTGCACCATAGAGCTTGCCCTGGATAATGGGTGTTACAGATAAGCTTCCCTGACCCTTGGACAAGGGATAGATGCCCTTCTCCCCTCCTTAGTCCCTCAGTACCTATGGCTGGTGGGAGAGATGAACTCAGGATCAGGATAGTGGGAGAACTGGCCCTCTCCCTCACCAGCTGCAACACTCAAGAGAGTGGGCCCTCCATCTCACCTGGGCAGTAGGGTATCCTGCTTGCTGGGGGTTTTCTGGTGAGCTAGCCTGAGGGCATGAGTGCAGGAAAGCCTGCTGAATGTCCAGTTCAGATAACTCTCAGGCCCAGATCCAAGGCTTTGAATTAGCCTCCGCCACATCTACCCTACAGATGAACTGCTATAGTGAAGAGGCCAGTCCTATGTACAGTCTGTACTATTGACTAAAGACTCTTCTATGCCAAGCACTGATGAAATGAAAAATGCTTTATAATATCATATGTTGTGGTTCTAAGGATTATAAGACTGAAAGATCTTTAAGGACAAAATGCAATCAAACAGGTCTTATGAATATTATCAGAGTGCTGAAGAGAGAACCAGTGTTCAAGTTTTATAGTTCTTTTTATATAGTAATGGTGATTACTAACATATAGAAAACTTATTTCTATGCTCTAAATTATACTATTTAGTAGCACAAAAATATAGAGGAACAGTTTAGTTAGTGAAAGTTCAGTGGTTGAGAACACTGCTTCTCTTCCAGAGATCCTGAATTCATTTCCCAGCACCCACATAGTGGTTTTCGGCCATCTATAACTGTAATCCCATGAGATCTGATGCCCTCCTCTGGTGTGCAGATGTACATGCAGACAAAATACTCATATATATGAAATACATAAATAAATAAATCTTTGGGAAAGAAGAGAAAAGATTACCACATATCAAAGGACAGCTTTGCCTTTTAAGTACAGAAGGCCATTCTAAACTGCTTACTGCCACTGCTTGTCTGGTCCATGGATACATGGAGTCCCACAATGCCCTGCAAAGAAATTCTACACACAGCTCTTACAACTTACCAACTTGAATTCATCAAACACAGTTAAATTGTTAGTCTTCTTACACTAGCTGCTCTTTGAGTAGGTGTCAGAGTGCATTTTGTCATTCAACTTATTATTTATATCTCAGCTATTTCCCAAAAGGATTTAGGATGGCTTAAAACATTAAAATATGATAGGCCACTAGAAATCCAAATGGACCTCACAAACCAGACCGGAATAATGAATACACAATCTTATTGAAAATGAATTTCTGTGAGAGGACACTAAAATTAGCTTCAAAGGGAGTTTATATATTTTAATTCTTTCACAGATTCAAAGACTATATAAGTATCTGTTGCATAAAATAGTAGGTAGGTATTTACCAATACCTGCTTCATTTCTTCTGTGAGAATGGTATACTAACTGAGTTACAAATATGGACTGTGTTCTTTAAAGATTTATTTTATGTTTAATTATGTGCATGAGTACATGTCTATGGGGAGATCTGTGCATGACAGTACATGTGCCTGTGGAGGACAAAAGAGGAGTTACAGACATTTATGAGCTGCCTAGTGTGAGTGCTGGGAACCAAACTTGGGTCCTCTCCAAGAACAATAAACACTCTTTATTGATGAGCCATCTCTCCAGCCCAGGGATTGAATTTTATTTATTCCCTTGCAATGCAGACATTGCAATAGACAATGTAACTCTCCTCCTACCAAGCATATGTGAGTAGAAGTGGTGTGTAGTTTTCCAGCTTCATAAGCTCAAGAGAAATTCTATGGTCCTAATTTCAGTTTTTCTCCACCATGCTAGCTAGTATAGTAAAGACAAGAGTGACATGGAGTGGTATGTTAACAGAGGGGAACTTCCCTTGAACCAGATTCTTATTGGACCACAAAGAAAACATACCTTTCTATTCTGATATCCAGAACACCTGTGGGCTCCAGTCTCTCTGCTGCTGTCTGGGGCTCTCTGCTACTGATACCTAAGTCTCTCTGCTGCTGGGGCCTTGGGTTCTCTGCTGCTAAGGCCTGGAGCTGTACAATGTGTTCATTAACTAAAAGTAGGCAATGCATAAGTGAGATATTTTATTATAGGAAAGAGGAAATAGGCTGACCATGTAGAGAGAAAGAAAGGAGAAGAAGGAGAGGAGGAGAGGAGAGAGAAAGAAAAAGGAAAGAAAGGAAGCAAGAGAGGAGAACAAGAGAGAGGACAAAGAACAAGAGAGGAAGAAAGGAAGCAAGAGAGCAAGAAGGCAAGAGAGAGAACATAGAGCAAGTGAGAGAGGAAGAAGGCAAGAAGACAAGAGGGAAAGAGAGAGCAGAGGGGTGAACTGCCCTTTATATTGTGTGAGGTGTGCCTATCTGTGGAGAGGGCCATGCCTGGCTGTGGTCAGATGACTGGGGGTAGGGTCCAGCAAGAATGCTGGGAACTTGGGGCATTGTCTACCTGATAGAGCACACATCTCTGTGTGAAAGGTTGGGACTGAAACAGTAGCCAGTTCTGGCCAAACACCTTCCCATCCCTTGCAGGCAAAGATATTGCCAACTGGGTCACCGGGGTTCAGACCTATTACTCGATTGGGCCTAAGTTGCCTGAACAGACCACTGCCCTACAATACCCAACTTAATACTTTTCAAACACTTCAAAAAGTTCAGCCAAAACAGACACCTTTGAGGAAAGTTAATTACCTGCCTTCAGACAAGTGTAAATGGATATCAGGAAAGATAAAATATGCAGTCATAGCTGGTATTAAAGATAAGTCCACTTTAAAATTGGGAACATTCTATAAAAAGTGTACTTTATCTGACACCTATCACCTGGGATAGCATAACTGGGCATCATGGAAGCTGCCCTCGTGGGATGGTACCATGTCCTGCATGACTTTCTAGGGTACCAGTCATAAAATTCCTGTGGGTCAGAATGAGTGCCCAATGATTGTCACATCAGATCAACTTGATCCTGGATAAATGTAAAATTGCTCAAAATTCATATGTCCTTCTCTTTTATGTGTCATATACCCACCCCTACATGTTCTTGATTCCTGGATTTCATGAATCCTGCCTCTCTTATCAGAGCCATGTAGCATCATTCCTTAGTTCCCACTAAAATTTAGTGCTCTCGTACTACCATGTATTTATACCTTTACTATGAAATAATTTCTCATTAGATGATGATCTAATATCAAATAATGTTGCTATAACTCTTGTTAATGTGTCTTCCTTCCCAATATTCTATTTAACCTGTAAATTGATTTAAATTCCACATAATGTACATACACACAGATTCAAATACAGTGCAGCTAACACTTGGAAATTAGAGTATGTTGGCCACTGTAGAGAAAGTTTGGATTCAAGGGGAAGAGGGGAGGCTAGTAAAACCAGACGATCATTATTATTGGATTCAAGATCCCATTATGGCATTTTAAAGTATATGACAACTTTAGATAAGCCTTGTTCATTTATGGGAATCTTGGGAGATTTTATTGAAGCTCTGAATGGCCCTTAATGCTATATAACTGTCTTGTCTAGCTTCTGACAGTCTAAAAAAATGCAAGTAAAAAATAATAATATTCCATTTCTCTACTTTACTATGCAATGTAGACTTAATCTTTTAAAATAAAATCTTTATTGATAAATATTTCACATTACATATCAATTTCCCCATTCACACAATTCAGTGATTCTAGTGCAGCCATTCATAGGATCATGAAGCCTTTGCCACTTTGTATTTTAGTACATTCTTTGGCAATTTCTTATAGATATACAAAGTATTGTGATCATATTTGCCCCAACATCTGTTTACCCTCTCTTTCTCCCACTGATACCAGTATTCTTAGGATTAGCGCCTCTCTTACTTTCATATATGATTGGGGAATACATTGCCACATCCTTCCACAGCTGGGGTCCCAGAACCCCTGACCTTGGGTTAGAAGGAAATGAAGAAAAAAACATATGTAGAAATATAGGGTAAATGGGTTTAGGTGATCTGTGCTCCCTAATGGAGAACCACATTTCCACCTTTCTACCTTCTTCATCCCATACACTACAATTCTCATACCGCCCCTGAAAGCAGAACATATTTATTATTTGCAGCTGAACAAGAAGGAAGAGTTATTAAACACAGATAAGCAAGAAGGCAGTGTTATTATATACAATTAAATGAAGAAGAAAGGTAAGTTTACCTAATCTCTGTAGGGTAAGTCTCTGTAGGGGCAGAGTCTTCACAATGAAAATATCCAGAAAGAGAAAGTTACTGTTGTGTCTGCCCCATGCCAATATTCAGAGTCGAGGAAGGCTTTTTAGCCCTCTGAGACTCATGCAAGAACTTTGCCTCTTTCGTGAGGCATTGAGGTCCTTGATATGATCGTACCAATGTTCACATTCACTGAGGATTTTTATTATGAGCTATTTTATGGGTAGCCATAGCTGCTGTCTATGTGTCTGTAGTTAGAGCAACCATATCCAGAAGTCAGAATTTCAAAGTACTCCTTGCTATTTTGGGGGTCTTACAATCTTTCCATATCCTCTTATAAAGCATTCCCTGGACTGTGGAAAAAGGTAATATAAATGTTATACTTACAGTTAAGAACTCAATAGTCATTTATTCTCAACAGTTTGACCAATAAATAGTCTGTATTTAAAAAAAAAAAGATTCTGTCATCAAGACTAAGAATAGAACTAGTCTATGAGTAGAAACAAAAAAAAATTATAGAAGGCAATTTGACACATATCCGTTTAATAAAACATCAGTAATATGGTCCTTCCTAGGGCCTATGACCTCCCAAGCCAGACTTTTTATCATGTTTGTAGTACTGGTCATAGATTCTCTCTCACTGAACCAGGCTTCACATCAAATCTGAAATCAATTGGTTACCCCAACACCAAAAGCTCATGCCACTATTGCACCAGTGGGCATATTCTTCCTTATAAGTCAGCTGTAACACATCTGGGTATGACCATTGGTTGATTTTTCTCCCACAGACACCTGCATAGCATTTTCCAGCAGTAAGTACATAAGCTGCAGAGAGACAAGTTGACAACTTGATTACAGCTCGTTTTCTCTGTGTCCTGCAATCTAAGTATGTGATTTCTTCATCAACAGAGTCTTACCTTCTAGCTCTGTTGGGAAACCAAGAGCAATGGTGATAACCTATATTGTTTTGGAGATCTCTAGGACCTCTCTAAACAATATCTAAAATAGAAGTCTCTCACACGGAAGGGAATTTTCTTTTCTCTTTTTTCTTTTTTTAAATTAGGTATTTTCTTTATTTACATATAAATTTCTCCTTTCCCAGTTTCCCCTCCAAACAAATAAACAAACAAACAAACAAAAACAACAAGAACAAACTCCTATTGCCTCCCCCATCCCCGTGCCTGCCACCCCACCCTCTCCCACTTATTGGCCCTGACATTCCCCTACACTGGGGCACAGAACCTTCACAGGGCCGAGGTCCTCTCCTCCTATTGATGGTCAGCTTTGCAATCCTCTACTATGCACATTCTGCCAAAACAATCAGTCCCACCATGTATAGTCCTTGGTTGGTGGTTGGGTCCCTGGGAGCTCTGAGGGTACTAGTTAGTTCATATTGTTGTTCGTCCTAAGGGGCTGCAAACCCTTCAGCTCCATATTAGTAACCTTTGACTCTGGGGACAGCATTGTCTACTCATGTAAAACACTCCATCCAAATGCTATTTGCAACATCCACACAGGGATAGTCTCTTTCTAAAATAGCAGTTCTCAACCTGTGTGTCAAGACCCCCAAAAGACCATCAGCAAATATAGATATTTACATTATAATTCATAACCATAGCAAAATTACAGTATGGAGTAGCAACAAAAATAAATTTTTGGTTGGGGTCACCACAGCATGAGGAAGGATTGAAGCATTAGGAAGGTTGAAAATAACTAAAGGTTTAGAAAGACTAATATGGATTCAGAGCAACAAAAACAAGAAATGTACACTATATCACATCTCACCTCCAAACATATTGCAATACCTTTACATAAATATGAAACTATTTCTCTTGGTATATGAAGGTATTCATATACGATCAATTCCAGACCATCCTGCCTTAGAGACACAATCCAAACTCTCAAAACATATGAAGAACATTCATCAAGTTTAGATATGGTTCTTTAAGACCCTGAAATTAATGTCCAATCATGTAATTTCAGCTTCCTTTGCATGAACAGAAAGAAAATAGGCCCCTTTGTCAATGAGGAAAAGAGAAAACAACATTCAATGATTCTCTTCCAGTACATTACCAATTCTGCTAGGCAGAGGTGTCACAGTAAGGACTCATTGCCTTCAAAGTAAAATGATACCTTCAGCAATGAGCCACTCAACTGTAGTTACCTCCAGGGATTCAGATGTTCATGAACCTCTACAAAAACAACTGAGAACATAATGGAAGACGCCCTCATACAGAAAAGTTTCAGGCCTTATTTGTTGCAATGGTTCCAAGGACTTAGAAATCACATGCCATGCACCAGGGCTGCCTTCTTTCAGTGCATTCTCCTTAACAGTCCTAGAGCATCCTGTGACACATGGGACTACTCATGCATCTCTACTTGAGTCCTCATTTGAGCCCCTATCAGTCACACAATCACATACTTGACATCTTCCCCCAGGAGACCTAAACTATAGACTCTCAGAATCAAAGAGCAGTATCCCAGTATCAACTCCTTTTTTCTTCTCCCTTGTTCTTCTTCCTCTCTTCCTCATCACTGTTCTTCAGTGGTTTTCATGCTGGTGATAAAAAATCATAAAGAGATGCTAAGATCTAAAATCTCCCGAGTACTTTAGACAATGCTCTTTCGAAACAGCTAGGAATTGTTTGATTAAACGTACCTTGCTCCTGGTCAACAAAGCCTAGGTTTTAGTTTGAAAGCCGGGTCTCCACAACCGCCAAGGCAATGGAAACTCAACAATTCCCAAAAGTGAAGGCCAATATGGCTTCAGCCAGGGTTTGTTTGTAAATAACACCCCTTCCCAAATAACCTGACACCTATTTCTGTAAAATAGAGACAATTTTGTTGTGTTTGTTTTCTTTTCTAAGCTAAGCTGTCTGGAATGCTCTCCAGCATTTGGCTTGTAAGACACTGTTTTGCCAGTGAGTTAATAGTGCCTCTACCTGTTCCAATGAACAGTGTGTCTGCCACACAAACCCAGCAAACATACTCTCCCTTGTTTCTGTCCCTCGAAGCAGAGTCTTTATACCTCCAGCTCATTTCCACTCTGACTTGTTGGGTCACTTCATTTAAGAGAACTGCTTGGCAAAGTTGCAATTTTCCTTTTGCACGATAACTGAAAACTTTCATTATAAATTGCTACATTGGGAGCTGCTAAAAAAAAAAAAAATGCCATCTAAGGAAAGGGGAAGCTATCTAAGCATCCAGAAATCCTTAACTATGTGCCCTGTGGTCACATTAACTCTGTGCCCTGCAATCACATTCTTCCCTTAGAGACAACCATCAACTTTCCATGCAGAGAATGTGTTTGGACCTGCATTATTTACATTATATTTACCACATCCCAATAGTGAAAAAGCCTGCTTAAAATTATCTGTCTCCTCTTGTGAGTTGGTTATAATTAAAATAATCATTATTTCAGTGTTTCAGAGAGGATTAGAAAGAAAGGCAAACTTGATTTGAAGGAAAGTTGAGGAAAAATCAGAAGAAAAGACATTGTTGGGTATGAAGAAGAGTGGGGATAACTAAACACCGGACCCAATTCTGACCTTCATCTTTCATGAAGTTCCATTCTACTGTGCTTGGTTTGGGGTTAGTGTGTGACATGAGCTTCTCAGAAGTTTCAGGTTAGAAACTGCACAATATGTGGTGCATTTGTCAGGCTCGCTCTGATTTGTTCAGACCCTGTACATTCTAAGAAGTCTGCGTTCGGGAAGACTGGCTCTTGATTCATGCCAGGAACAAACCTCTTGGAATATCTTGTTTTATAGCATTTTCTGCATTCCTGAGGCCTTATGCCACCTTATTTAACCAGATAGCTTACACAACATATGTGACTTATAGTAAATACTGATTTTTCAACACTGTCTGCATTGCTTTGACCCAGGTAGAAAGGAAGCTCAGGTAATAGTTAGATATTTCAAGTAGCTAGATCAATTCCATAGGCACCTCATAACTGTGTGGTTCTCTCAAGCAAGAATCCTGGCCATCAGGGCTCTAGTGAACTTCACTGGTTGCCATACTTTGCACAAATCACTTCAAGGCATTGCTGGGACACCTAAGCAATTTCTGCGCAACTCTATTGAGAAGGCTACTTGCAAGCGCACACTGGCTTACTCTTGGACGTGGACATTTCCCCTTTATTGATATTGACCTGAGTCCTTTCACTCTTAAAACAGAAAAGAGCCATAAGCTTGAGATGGAAGATCTCTGAACCCTTCTAGAGACTATTCAAGTCTAAAGATAGTTTTATAGCTTCTGAATATAGAAGTAATTGAAAGGGATTCCTTACAAAAACATGTCCCTGAATATTTACTACAGAGAAATATTTTGGACAATCCAACAGGAAATGTAAATGTTGAAAGGTCCACTTCCGAATCTCCCCTTAGAGCCACTCTACTATTACAATGGCCTATTGGAAAACAAGAGGTCCACTGATCGAGACGGCTATTCACATGTCAGTTTTGATCCAGAAAAGCATAGGCCCTTTTTTTCCCTTCTGCTAACTATAGAATCAGCACACTCCAGTGCTCTCAAAATGCCTTAGTTCACTGGCTTGCAAGGAGGGGGGCGGGGTGCTATAGTATACTCCAATTATTTTGCAAAGCAACTAACACACAACTAGTACACAAAATAATCATTCCCTAAAGTTAATAAGAAATTATTAATATAGAAGAAAAGCTAAGAAAGAGACAATAAACTTCCTGTATATTAGAAATTCTAAATATCTGAAGCTCCCAGGTTCTGTTTTATTGTTATTTTGTGGTTGTTGGTGCCGTTGTTGTTTCTTTGCTTGCTCGTGTTGGTTGTTTGGTTGTTTGTTTGTTTGTTTTAAGAAGGTACACTAGGCATTTGAGGTTTTTAACATACCTAACACTTCTATTACCAATGCCATTTAGCTTTTATACTAAATCTTCCTATTCCAGCCCACCAGTCTCTGATTTCCATCTGTTTCTTAGCCCTAAAATTCCTTAAGATGGTTTTTGTATAATGCACATTTTAAAAATCTCTAAATCACCTAGTACAGAATTCACCATCATCTCCCAATGGGGACAAAGTATAAAAACCCCATCTGGTCTAGCACATCTCACAAACCCTGCTACTTTAGCTTAAGCAGCCCGGTTCCACAGGTGGGAGCACAGGCTGGCCAACCCCATGCCCAGAGCAGTCTGTTACCACTGGTCTCATGCCAGCCACAACCACGCAGAGAAATTACAATTCCTTCCCAAATGCAAAGGTGTGTTTGAATTTATTATGAGTAAAAGACACGATAAAGAACCATCAAAACTTCACAAGCTTTCTTCTAAATTCATCTATGAAAGTTTAGTATTAGCTCATCATTTCTAAGCCTTGAAATTCTGGCAGCATTAAAAATCACCCCAACCAAACCATGCAGAGAAGCAACAAACACCATGTGGGCTTGGGAAGCCTGCGAGCTTGTTTTATGAACTCAATGAGAATCAGCAGCTAAGCCAATCTATAGGCCCATTACCACTTAATAAACTTACATTTAAAAAGCAATAAACCTGATGCTAGGAGAGAAACTGCCTCTTTCCGAGGAGCAGTTTCTGAAGATGCACAGGTGTAGAACTCCATCAGCTAATTTGCCTATAATCAGTTGAAGCAAGACTTCCCTTGAATAAAAATGGAAAAGTTAAGGTGCCTTCAAGAGACAACCCTCAGTTCTTTTAGATGAAGGTAAAGAAAAAAGTTTGGATATCTTAATGATGCTTGATATTGTTCTTGTTTTTATTTGTTTGTTTTTTAAACATTTTTGAAATTACAATATCATCACAGCACTTCTTCCTTGCCTTTCCTCCCTTCAAACCCTCCCCAGATACAGCTCCTTGCTCTCTTTAAAATCCACACCTTCCTTTTTCATTGTTACCGCAAGCATATATGTATACATATGTGGTTGTATAGAAGTATATGTGTGTATAGGATGCAGATGTTTATGTATACCATAGATAGAGACAGAGATAGAGATATGTAGACTGCTCAGTCTGTACAGTGTTACTCATATGTGCGTTTCCAGACTGACCATTAGGTATTGGAAAACCAAGTAGTGTGCTTTTCCCTAAGGAAGATTATTTCCCCCACTCTCAGTATTTCTTAGTTGCCTTAGTTCTTTGCCAATGGTTGGGATTTTCCAGCATCCACTTTCAGTAAGTCTATTGGTGTTGTCTGTGTTGCTCATGTTTGGGCTGGTGATATTTTTATAGGTAAAGCTTCTGACATTACTAGGGACACAACACTGCAGCAAACTCCATAGTCTTCTGGCTCTTACAATCCTTTCACTTTTTCTTCCACAATATTCCCTAAGCCTTAAGTGCAGGCCTGTTTTATACATGTAGCCATTGGAATAGGACTCCACAATCCTGTGTTTGATTGGCTGTCCTTTTCTGTAGTGGTTTGCGTCTGTTGCAAAGAGATGTTTCCTTGATGAGGAGTAAGGACTACGCTTATCTATGGGTGTATATAAGGGCAAATGTTTAAACTGTTAGTGATTATGCTGGTTTAGTAAAGTAGTGATTGTAGGTTTCCAGGCATGCTCCCCTCTTGTTGAGTAGGTCTTAAATCCAATTAGAGATCTCTTGGTTACAGCCAAGGCATGCATGCCTCTATTACACCCGTAGGGTTATCATGTCATGTAGTAGTTGATGTGGGTTTGTAGACATCATAGCTCCTTAGGACTGTTGGTTGTCCCCCTCCTTTGGAAGCTTGCATGGCGCTTTCTGGTACACTGAAAGCTAGTTCTCATGGAGTGAGATTTCAAGTCAGTTTCAGCTCAGGGATCACTGGGCCCTGTTTCATGGTGCCTTCAGAAGCAGGAGGGAATTATTTCACACATCTGGGGGACATTTGGGAGTCCATTGGGCAGCCTGGCCAGCAACTCAAAAATAAAAATAAAAAAAGATTTTCTCATGTCTGGTATCAAAGCTTTGTTAGATGGCCTCTTGGGGGAACATTGACAGTTGAGTTGATAAAATTTCATGAAAATTATATATTTATATTATACACAGAATTACATGTATTACAGGTAAATAGTTAACTGTACTAAAGTAAATAGTTAACTGTATCATTCCTTATGGCTTTTTCAGTCATCCTTATTGTTATTTTATGCCTCTCCTTCCTTATTCTGTACCTAGCCCCTCCCTCCTTCCTCCCTAAAGAATCCCCTTTTATTTTGGATTTTAGGAATATAAAAAAAGCAGAGGTGGGCTGGAGAGACGGCTCAGTGGTTAAGAGCACTGATTGCTCTTCCGAAGGTCCTGAGTTCAAATCTGAGCAACCACATGGAGGCTCACAACCATCCGTAATGAGATCTGATGCCCTCTTCTGGTGTGTCTGAAGACAGCTACAGTGTACTTACATATAATAAATAAATAAACCTTTAACAAAAAAAAAGATTATTAAAAAAAGCAGGGGCAACTGATAATTAATGTTTAATTAATGTGATGGCCAGGGCCATCACAGAGTCATGGTTGAGAAAGAAGAGTGTTGTTACAAAGCCTTTGAAATCATAGTACAGTTCAACATTCAGACAAGAATGTGTGCAATAAATACTGGAATAATTTTCAGTATGTTCACTCAGATCCGTAATGACGTGACATCACATCCGGGTGTGAGATAGCTCTCAACATTCATGTATTTGAGTTATCTAATTAGTGTTGATAGAAATCCTTAAAACATTGAAGGAGAAGAAAGTATCTTCATGAGATAAAAATTCAGCCTGTTTGTTGCCAGGGGCGAGAAAGGAGGACCTGGACAGAGAGGGGAAGCATAAATTTGAAGCTTAGAACAATATGGTGATCTCAGGAATGGGAGAGCTAACCATGTTCATGGATTAGAAATGGCAAATTTGCCAGGACACATATTCAACCTTAAACTCCCTGAAGAATAAATATTAAAATCCTGTGGGCTATTTTGAAAATAAAGATCAGACAATCTTAAAACTTATGGGAAAATTCAAAAGATCTAACATCGATAAGATCCTACATTATTATTATTTTTTTAGATTTTATTTATTATTATATGTAAGTACACTGTAGCTGTCTGAAGACACACCAGAAGAGGGCATTAGATCTCATTACGGATGGTTGTGAGCCACCATGTGGTTGCTGGGATTTGAACTCAGGACCTTTGAAAGAACAGTCAGTGTACTCTTAACCGCTGAGCCATCTCTCCAGCCCAAGATCCTATATTATTAAGTTCTCCAAAGAAAAATAGGAATGTATGCTCATGTATGTACATTTGTATATGTATATGCATGTATTTGTGTCTCAGTGTATATACATGTATATGTATGTATACATGTGCATATGTGCATATGTGTATATGTGTGATATGTATCAAATTCCAACAAGTTTATTACAATTTAGTCACATAATTATAGAAACCAAAAGTTCTACCACTGCCAATCTAAACCTTTACTCTATTCAAATGGTTAATATATAGTAGTGAAAAAATAAAAATGTTTAGATAAATGTCCACTATCTCAAGAGCACTACAGCAAGTCATAATATATCCAATTGATTAAATATTACACAATAAATATTATGATTGTAATTTTGTTTGTAATTATAGTAATTTAAATAGAAAAATCTATGCATGTTGCTTAAATAGTATTTAATATGTGTGTAGCATATTCTTTGCAAGTATTAGTAAATATGTAAAATAATAGTAAATTATGTTTGGTGGAGAGGTTATAAATTTGGGAGGATGTGATGATTAATCTCATTTGTTAATTTGGTTAGATTGAAAGTCAATTAAAAGTCACACCTCTGGGGAAATCTGTTTGTGTATTTCTTGGAAGAATTAACAGAGGGGCAAAGACCCACCCCTAGAGTGTGCAGCCCCTTCTAGAAGCTTCCTCAATGGAATGGGGTCTGAGAAGAAAGCAGTGTATTTTTTGGTCTGTCCATCATATTAGACTGTGCATAATGTCCAGCATGC
Source organism: Montemys delectorum (assembly GCA_019843815.1). NCBI lineage: Eukaryota > Metazoa > Chordata > Mammalia > Rodentia > Muridae > Montemys > Montemys delectorum. Next base: position 13,420 of record JADRCD010219122.1, read on the forward strand.
ACAGTCATTGTTGTAATACCCAATCCAAAAATTGTGTAAGGCAATTTAATAAGTCTCCCTAGCATATTTGTTGCATATATTCATTTTATCAGTTATATACTACTAAAGAGCCTTGACTAACTTGGGCAGTGGCATTTTGCTTTTTGTTGCCTTTATTTTTGTTAGGGTTTTGTTGCTGTAAAGAAACATCATAACCACAACAACTGTTATAAAAGTAGCATTTAATAGGGACTGGTTTACAGTTCAG
>JADRCD010219122.1:13766-28313 GCA_019843815.1 Montemys delectorum
AGAGAGAGAGAGAGAGAGAGAGAGAGAGAGAGAGAGAGAGAGAGAGAGACTGGGCCTATCTTGAGCTTGTGAAACCCTAAAGCCCATCCCCAGTGACACACTTCCTACAATGAAGCCATATCTATTTCAACAGGGCCTCCCGCAATAATGCCAGTCCCTGTGGGTCTATGGGGCTCATATTTATTCAAGCCACCACAGCATTCTAATCCTAATAATATTAGAAATAAGTCTAAATTTTAATATGTATTCCAGTTTGTAATTTTTTTTTAATTCTTTGGCTAAAAGTTTAAGACAGAGTTCCTGCAGTAGACACTGCTGACATTGCAACTGGATGACAATAAGTCACTGACCAATGAGAGTTTGTAAGGCCATTGTCCTGTTGTTACCAGGGAATTCTATTGGAGTTCTCTCTTTGGGGTTCCTAGTCTTATTAATAAGATAATTTAGAAACACATATGTACAGAAAAAATAAGAACAGTTTTCTTAGCATTTAAGTGAAAAACAACAGGGTAGACAAGCTGTATATTTCAGCAGCTGCCTAGATCAGGGAAATTGAGAAGCGCAGAGAAAGCCATGCTTTTAAAAAAAAAAATAGAGATAATTTTTCAGAGAAAGAAAGAAAGAGCTCAAATTCTTAAGAAAAGCATGTTTATCTTTGACCAGTATCCACAAGAAGAAGGAAAAATGTGGTAAGGAAAAAGTTATGCTTTTCTGATAAAGCAGGCTGGCTCCACAGTACCACATAACAGAAGCTCTATACATCACTGCATCAAAGGAGGGGCTTTGGGGAAGGGTAAATGCATTATGTCTTTTAGGAGATAATTATCTCTCCTCTCCCCTTAGCATGTCTTCAGATAAATCAGATTTCCTAGAGGGTGGACTCCCACCCATGTGATTGACAGGCCCAGCTGCATTAACTCTTAAGGGCAAAGACAATGATGTGTTATGTTTCTAACCTGTGGAGAACATCACAATGTCATGTCTCCACCAAGGGCCAAAGATATTCATTCTTCTATTGGAAGCCTAAAGAGTACTGAAGTTGATGATTATCTTTCTCATGTGCCCAGGGAAAGGAGAGGTGGAGTCCAAAGCAATGAGGGAGAAGTCTATGCTCTCCAAGGCTACTAATCTCTGTAATACTGATGGAGATGAAAGAGCATGAGCACATCTGCAGGTACACAAAAAACAACAGGGGTATGAGAAATAGTACACAACCGGGACTGGGTACAGCCCAGGGATTCCTTGTGGAATAGTAGGAGATAAAAACAATAAAGCAGCTATGGAAGTGCTGGCTTCCTCCTCCTCCTCCTCCTCCTCCTCCTCCTCCTCCTCCTCCTCCTCCTCCTCCTCCTCCTCCTCCTTCTCCTCCTCCTCCTCCTCCGTTTCCTCATGTTTCCCTTCTTATTCTGTAGCCCAGGTTTGCTTTAAATTCGTGGCTACCTCCTTGCCTCAGCTTCCTGGGAGATAAAAATTGCAAGCAGGAGCTACCATACCTCCTGACATTTCTTTTTTTTTAATTTTTTATTAGATATTTTCTTATTTACATGTAAATTTCTCCTTTCCCAGTTTCCCCTCCAAAGAACAAACCCCTGTTGCCTCCCCCCTCCCCATGCCTGCCACCCCACCCTCTCCCACTTATTGGCCCTGGCATTCCCCTACACTGAGGCACAAAACCCTCACAAGGCCGAGGTACTTTCCTCCTATTGATGATCAAATTTGCAATCCTCTACTATACACATGCTGCCAAAACATTCAGTCCCACCATGTAGAGTTCTTGGTTGGTGGTTGGGTCCCTGGGAGCTCTGAGGGTACTAGTTAGCTCATATTGTTGTTCGTCCTAAGGGGCTACAAACCCTTCAGCTCCATAGATCCTTTCTCTAACTCCTTCATTGGGGACCGTGTACTCAGTTCAATGAATGGCTGTGAGCCTCTACATCTGTATTAGCCAGGTATTCTCAGAGCCTCTCAGGAGATAGCTATATGCTTGTCCTTCCTTCAGTCTCTGCTCCATAGTTAATCTCTGCCACTCCTTCTGTGGGTATTTGGTTCCCCCTTTAAGAAGGAATGAAATGTCTACCTTTTGGTCTTCCTTCTTCTTAAGTTTCTTGTGGTTTGTGGGTTGTTCTTCCTGTATTCCAAACTTCTGGGCTAATAACCACTTATCAGAGAATGCATACCATGTGTGTTCTTTTGTGATTGGGTTACCTCACTCAGGATGATACATTTCTAATTATTGTTCTCAATTATGCCTGCATGTGAAAATCACCTGAGAAGCTTCTTGGAAATTTCGACCCAGGCTCTGTCCAGACCATCAGTATCTGAATCCTCACAGATAGGACTGGATGGTTCTCATGCACCTCTGCGTTGAAAAACTCTGCTCTGAAAGGTGGCTATGGCAAGGCAAAACATTGCTCTCCACCCCAACCCTGCTTCCATCACCTCTGGAACAGCCCCTCTCATCATTCTGTCACTGACAAGATACCTCTGGTAATCAGCCTATCGCCAAGGACCCTTCATGCCAATCTTTAGAGACTGCCTGTGAAAGTATGTGCAGCTGTACAGGTTGATGTTTCTATGCTATAAATCTCTCCTCTCTGACAGTTTTCTGAACACATAAAACAAACTGAAACCATCTTCCACATAGCAACTCTGAAATATCTACAAACAGTCAAAAGATAGCCCTGTGACTATTCGTCAGTTTAAGCCAAAGTTAGAAAGTACTGGGAAGTAGAGATCCAAAGAAAATAAATACAAGCAGGTTGGCCTGGTGGACATCAGTGAGAGACAAAAAGGACAATGTCATTTATTAATTTCATAAATATTGTCCTAGTTTATTTCTGTTATTATAACTGAATACCACAGATGGGCTATTTTTAAGGGACAGGGAGTCATTTGCTTTGCAATTCTGGTGACTACGTGTCAATATTAAGGTGTATCATGTGATAAAATAAGTGGCTTTCTGCTGCAACATAAACTGCAGACAGTAACACATGATAAGCAGAAGTATGCCAGCTGAGTTTTTTTCATCTCAGACAATCACTAACATGATCACAAGGGCCTCATTCTTGTGACTTCTTATAATCTCAATCCCACTTTGTGTGATTTGACCAAAGCCATAAAAACTATGTATATTTGGGCATTAGGTTTCTAACACATGATGTTCTGGGGTCATAGTCAAACCATCACTGTTGCTAATTATCTGTAACATGCCAAACACTAGATGCCAGGGACATAGCATGAAAGGGGGACAGTGAAAACACCCATTTTTCTCTTCTCAAATGCTACTGAGTTTCACTGCATTACCTTTGGGCTGTCACACAAGCCATAGTCCCTGCTTATGTCCCCTTGGTTGCGTATCTTTGTCAAGGCCAATGGTGTCTTGCAATTAAGGCATCAATTGTCTCAAAGCTATGACAACTTTTTTTCTTATTTTATACCTTTTACTACTATGGATCTTCTGAGGTTGCCAGGAGCTCCAATTTAAAATGTTTGGGCTTACTCTAATGTCTTCTTTCTCTGCTTTAACACTAGTTGTGCCTTATATGGGTATTTTTATAAAGTATGTTATTGGTACAAAGGTACACTCAGGTAAACAAGCTACATAAGACAAATCGAAAGCAATTCCCAGCCCCGTAGGTGTTGATAGTCCCATTTATCAGCCTGATTCTTTACTCCAGGGAGCCAACTCAATGTCCTCTTATCTACACTGGCACATCCCAGTGGTCCCAGTTCTGGTCAACAAGAGAAATGCTTTTGAAAAAGACACACGAACATTCAAAGCTACTTTGCAAAACACAACGGAAGGAAACAAGATGAGGCAGACAGAAAAATTCTCTGTCCATCTCAATTCTGAAGATGTGCCTAATTCCATATAAGCTATGAAACAGCTCTATGCAATAGAACGAATTCATACAGTCAATATATGGATGCACATTGTGGGGAGCAGTGTTCAACCACAATGAGGAAGGCAGGTGACTACTTGGCTATATATAAAGACTAAATTGTAACTGGAGTCTAATAGTAAAACATTATAATTTTATATTAATCACAAGTAAGAAATTGTATTGTTGTATGCATTTTACCCAATTTTCCACCATCATGACAAGGAGAAAAAAACACCAGTGTGCAATACTGTCCATGCTTGACCCAGTTTTTCTAGCAGAGTGAGGGCATTTACAAGCATCTCTTGAAAGACGGTGAATTATGCAGCCTTAACCACAGCTGTGATCAAAGAGTGGCCCTCTGGTAAAACTGGACCAGGCACAAAATCTAAACTGAACCCTCCCATGGTAAATCTTCCCTGGAGTGCTATCTTGCCTCAAGCGCTTCCTTCAGCCATTCCCCAAGTTCAGAGGATGAGTCTTAGGCTGTCAGATAGCTTCTGATAATTGAGGGAAGAATAATAAAGATTGAAATGCGCAGCAGTCCTGTTTCTCCATCTTTCAAAAGAAAACATGATGTGCTGTCAATTTCAGGAGGGACAGAAGTCCTGCCAGTAATCCAGTAGTCCACCTGTATTCAAACCAGCTCTTTTCAGCATGTCAGAATTTATTTCTATTCCTGTCCCCTCCTCATCAGCGTACCTAAGCTTTCACTATGGCACAGTTACATAGCTGTCACTCTAGAACTCTGTCGAGCAGGACCTGGAACACACTTCTGTTGCTCTCAGATGCAGGCTGTCTGCTGTGTCCTGAGCCTGTGGCATTGGTCTCGTCTTTATTTGTCTGGGATTATGAGTTCTTAAAGAACAAGGAGTGTGTTAACGAGCATGTTAAATCTACAGTAAATGAAACTTTAACTCCAAGGACAAGTAGTAGTATTTGCTGAACTGTAGGCCTTAGCTTTCTGTAACCACACTCGAAGTTATTAATATTATATTGCCCAACTGTGGTTTTAGGAATACCATTGCAATGTAATTTCACTGTGTGTGATGATGTAATTGCTGCAAACCCATGCGGTTGGCAATTACACAATGCAATGCATGGAACTGAGCTAATGGCCTGAAATCGATTTCTTGTTTGATTATTTTTTCCTTTTTATTAATTCTACTGCCTTATTTCAACTTTTAGTTTAAATACAATTTGCAGTATCATGTGGAGCCTGTTGGTAAGCCTCTGGTAAGTGAAAGGCTGTGAATGTATATAAAAATACAGTTGATTTATTATTCTAAGTTATAGCAAAAAGCACAGTAAAGGTCTATCACACTGAGTTCTGGTCATTATTCATCCCTGCTGCTGGTGAGTTGGTGGTAATACTACATTCAACTACCAGTGAACTGTGTTGAATATGTGTAGATGAATAGATGGTAGATAGATGATTGTAGGTATGGAGATAGATAGATAGATAGATAGATAGATAGATAGATAGATAGATAGATAGGCAGGCAGACAGACAGATAGATGAGAGGTATATAGAGTGTATACAGTCTGTCAGATTCTACATATACCCTCATAATTCATATAAAAGTCAACTAGAAATGTTTTTTTTATAATTTAGGAAAATCTATAATAGACAACCATAATTATTCTGTTATTCTTTTACTCCATATGCAAATTAAGATATATTTCCATACACTAAGAGAATCATAGTTGTAAAAAAATCAATGCAATACTTTGATTTCTCTTGGCACCAGACCCTGCTTCTTGCCAAGCAGTAACTTCCATCTCTGAGTCAATCATCTATGCTTGCATGTCAGAGGTTGAGTAGACAGAGGGAAAGTCTGGACTGGTAGCCAGTCTGCCTGGGCCTATACCCTGGTCCAGTCACTTGCCATGTGATTTGGTGAACATCACATAGGACTATAAGTTAGACATCTGTAATCACAGCACTCAGACAGCTGAGGTAGGAGAATCTTGAGTTTAAAACTAGCCTGGGCTGGTTTATAATGGTAACAACAAAATGACGATGTAGTAATTTGAGTTTTTGTCTATACCAGGCTTAGGACATTGTAAAGGACATTATCAGAAGCTCATTCAACACTTGTTTATTACATGTAAGCAATAAAATAGTCTGGCTCACTTAGAAAATTAATATACTGAAAATAAATCACAAATCATGTATAATTGAAAGCTGGAGCACATAAAACATGCAGAGAAGACACAAACACACACATAGGACAAAGACAAACAGATGTATACACACACACATATATATCATATACACACACACATAGGCATTCATTTCAGATGGTCCAGTCTCTATTCCATATCATGCTCTCATGACCCAGTATTGCAAGATATCACCCACAGCATACAGTTCCTAAAAGGGTTCTGTCTTCACAGCAGGATTCAGAACTATGGAGAGCTTCCAAATCAGAAAGAGCCTTTGGTCCCAGAGTAGAAAAATGCAAAGTCAGGCCAAGCAGAAGTCTACTGTGTTGAGTTGCCTGGAAGAGAGTTTTCTCGGTTGTAGGAGACATCAAAGAAGAAAAACAAGAATGAATGAGGTCAAAAGAGCAAAGTCAGCTGCAACCTGGGAGCTCAGGCCTGGAGCACAGAAGAGTAAGAGGGACATTACAAGCTAGCACTTACCTAAGAGACAGCAGAGCTCCAAGTAGAAAGCCAACCTGGACAGCAGCAGAAGATTGCCCAGGATCAAAGGCAGGGAGACCCATCTCTCAGATAGGCCTCAGATATTTTGGTCAGAAAGCCTTTATATCTTCATGAAGCACTGAATATTTCTAATGTCTTTGATTTGAGTGATTTATATCTATGGATTCTTACCATATTGGAAATTAAATTACAGTAATTTATTTTAAAAAAAAAAATTACATACTAAGGTGAAGGGCAGATTTTAAATTTTGTATATGTGTGCTGCATCATGAATATATGATGTTGTGTGTGTTTGTGTGTGTTTGTATGTATGAGTGAAAGCATCCACATGACACAGTACACATGTGAAGGCCAGAAGACAACCTCACATGTCCTTCTTCACCTTCCACCTTGTTTGAGACAAATTCTTTCTTGCTTACCACTGCCTAAGACAAACTAACTAGCCCATGAACTTCCATGGATTTTTCTGTTCCTGCCTACTATCTTCATGTAGGAGCAATAGAAAAGTAATCATATGTGTTCCTGAATCCATATTTTATGTGTGTTCTGAGGATCACAACTCAGACTATTAGTCTTGTGCAGCAAGAACTTTAACCACTGAATCATCTCCTCAACTCAGTGGCAGATTTTCATATTATCACTGTCGTCCCCCAAAGACATAACAGGTGACAGGTTTTAATGGAGACTTGCATATCTGAGTTGTGGGAAGCCTCATAATTGCCTCTGTATGCAATGTGTTGAAATAACACAACCCATGTATCTTATAGAAAACTCCAAATGTTTGAGAACAAGTACCATGAAAAATAACACATTAGTATCATCATAGAAAGAAATTTGAACATGCAGGCCCTCAGAAAGTTTTTTGGGCTACTAATAGCACAGACCAAGGATACTAGCCTTTTGAGTTAAAAAAGCCAATATAGACTTCATGAACAACGCCAAATGACAACCCTATATTTATGGAACACTTTGTGGTTGGCAAATTGTGTGCATGCATACGTGTGTGTGTGTGTGTGTGTGTGTGTGTGTGTGTGCGCGTGTGCGTGCGTGTGTGTGTGTGTGTGTGTGTGCGTGTGTGTGTGTGTGTGTGTGTGTGTGTGTGTGTGTGTGTGTGTGTGTAATGCTTACCACAGGCCTGTGAGATATTTTTTCCATTTTTATAAACAAGAACTCCAAAGTTCAGAGAGATCCCTTAACATACTTAGTGTCACACAACTTTTAAGTAGAGGGCTTAATACATTACTTTGACTGCCTCATATTGAAAATCACCTTTTTCATCAGAAAGTATAGAAACTGCCATAACACCATTCTCTATTTTCTATTTGCAAGTCAAATGATTTGCCTTGGATCCTTAAACAGAATCAAGATAAGTCTGGATCTAGACTTGTTGGCTCTAGGTTGGCATCAGCAACTAAGGAAGTCTGGGTTAGAGTTGGAAACATCCACGTAATTCTTTAAATAAAGACCAAGATTCTGAAACCATGTAGCAGGTGAGTGGCTGCCTGGTAGATACAAGCAGAGGATTGATTTATCCATCATCCCTTAATCATTTTAATATATTAACAGTTTTTTATGGGCATCAACAGCTGAATTAAAAGAAAATTATGAGTAAGGGCTCCCAACTCGCTCCCGGGCAGCAGCTTGTTGTAATCTGGTTCCGGGGACAGTTGTTGATGAAGCCACACCCTGGGTGGTTGTGAAAGTGGAGGGAGTAAGGAAAGGAAGTATGGGGATGACTGAACAAAATTAAAGGCTACAGCCATCTTCTTACCTCTGGTGTTAAGGTATATTGAGGGGGACATCTCCAGGAGAGGCTGATTCAGAAGGTAGCAACATAGATATGGCTTCCTGTCCTCTTTTCAGTCTGCCACATCCAGAATGAAAATTCTCCTGGTGTCCTTAAAATGGTTATTGAATTTCAGCTGTCACATGTAGACATTCCTTTAAAGAGTGCTTCCTCTGTTGCTTCTTTAAAAACATAGGTCAAACCTAAATGCATCAACTTTTTAAGAGTATAATAGAATTGTAACATTTCTCCCCTTTCTTTCCCTGCCCCTTCTTTTTTTCCACATATCCCTTGCCAGTCTCCTTCAAACTTATGGCTTTTTTTCATTAATTATTAACACATGCATATATAATCTATATAGATATATATTTTTAAATATAACCTGCACAGTATATATAGTGTCACATGAAAATAAACAGTTTTCATTTTATTTTTCTGAAGTCCACCTGTAGACTTCATGCATCCCTCTATTCTCTCCTACGCATGACTGGTAATGAAAGATGATTGACCCAAAGACATCTAAGATCCACCTCTGGGAGGACTGATAGATCAGCTGTTACTGAGACTGCTAAGAAGAAGTCATTACATTTCTTAATTTTAATATTTATTCTACATATTTTAATTTTATTTGGGAGAAAATGTGAGATGAATTGTAAACAGTACCACATGAAAAGAAAGAGTAACAAAACCTATATGAAAGCCATGCTTTGTGGATATAGTTCTAATAAATGTACATGACTGGTTTGATATAATGGAGCTAAGTAATTGCTAATTTACTAAATGTAACATGTTAATTTTTTCAGTGTCTTCTATATAAAAGTTGTCATTGAACAACACCCCAGAGCCCCATTAAAATCACTGAATGTAAGCAAATTCAATTAGTGCTCACTTTCAAGGCTGAGCATGCTATTCATATTAGGTCTGTAGATGTGGTAATGCAAGCATTAAGGAGTGCCCAAAAGCAATTTGGAGAATAAATGACCAGACATGGGGCAACTAAGAATGGAGAGAGAAATTAGATGAATTATTATGAAAGGAAAAACCATCAAAACAAAGCTAATGGTGGTATTCTAGAGCCAGCCCCTCAGAGGGGCATAAGCTACTCAGATCCTTAAGTAGAGAAATAGCCATCATCTCGACTATAAATCACAAACAGCTATAAACAGCTTTCAGTAAAAGCCTCCCTACTCCTGAGCTCAGTGGATTTAGTGTCTGATTGAAACTAATTACCTCTACTTTTAATAGGTATGTATATTTGGTTTTTCAAAAGATGTTAGCTCATGCAGCAATAGATACATCTGAAGAGATCTTTGTAGATCAGTTCTTCTCAGCAACTGAGTAAGAACTGTACCACATGCTGGCACACCAAAGTCACTTTGATATAATTCAAAAGCACACCTATTATTCTTCCGTTGAGAAAAATCTCAAATAGATGGAAGCAATCGAGGGCAGATTTTAGTTCATTATGATTTTCTCACCCAACAAACCTCTGAAGATAAACACAGCAATTGACACTGAAAACGTCAGATATAACAACAAAATGTCTGAAGGATGTGACCTCCTTTCCTGCCTAGCAGATTGCAGAGAGAAACACATCTGGAGATACTCTCTTACCCTAGATGGAGTTGATTTCCATTACCTCACATGACTCAGAAGTCCTGACCAAATGTGGAGGGAATGAATGGTCCCCTTGTTTTTAAAAGTCCCTGCCCTTGAGGGGGACAGGACCTGTAAGTTGCGTGTTAGTCACAGATGATAGCAAGGTTATGGAAGGTCATTCCTGAAATGATGCTATGCTAAGTTCTCTCTTGCTAACAGTTTTGCTACAGTCTCTGATTTGCCTCTCCTTCACAGATGCCAATGGCCATAGGCTAACAGGCCCTATAATGAGAACCATGGAAAGACTAGGATAGAGCCTCTAAAATCTTATATGAGCCCCTGAAAAAGGTCCATAAGATTTGAGAACCTTCCGTTTTTTGGCTACAAAGGTAAGAAATTTCAAAGTAGCCCAACTATATATAAGACCCAGCTTCGTCTTGTTTGTCTTCCTACTCCACAGAAGGTGTGAGGCAGTAAACAGCCTCTGCTTGTAGTACTTTGTTAGACAGCAATACAAGAGTGAAACACTATTTACATTTGAAGAAAGCAAGACTGAGTTACAAAGAATGCCAAATGTACACAGTAAGAACCACATAAAAACCCATGGCCTTCTACCTCATTTCCTCTTTCTTGAAGCCTTCCTGCTTCTCACTTGCTAGTCTAAGCAACCCCTCTGTGACTTCCTTCTGCACTGCCTTCCTCCTCTCACAAGCCACCACTCTGTTTGGCTAATGGGAAACCATTTCATGCAGTGAAACAAAATTTATTAAACTGTGTCCAAATGGCTTGATAGAATTTATGCACCACCAAAGTGAACCAATTTATTTCTCCTTCAGACACATCATTTTCATTGTCCTTACATCCATTAATATGGCATCCATCACTGACATTTCAATCCACCCTAAACTGTACCATCCCTCTGTGATATTTTATGATGTACAAATGCTGAGAGAAGAACACCACAGATGACTTCCAATAAATTTGTCTGTCTTTTTGTTTTAAATGTATAACTATAGAACCATTAACAAAGGCTCCATTACAGATGTGACAAAATGAGACCATGTTGGTTCTTATACTATGTGTGCTTTTTATTCAAAACACCTTTTGTAAGTGATAAATGAGGTTGACTTTTAGGTTCAAAGAATAGAATTGAATGTGGAGATTTATATATATATATATATATATATATATATATATATATATATATACACACACACACACACATATGGATATCTTGCATCTTACTCTGCAAATAAAATAGTATGTGAATGAATTTAAGTTAGAAGGACAAACAGGGAGTCACAAATAGGAATGAGGGAGATAAATATTTATGGAAAGCAGAGAATCATGTTTAAATAACCTACAAATTGTGAATCTACTCAATTTGCTATGTAAAAAGACTAAAGCAAAGTTTACAACAAATCAATGCACCATCTTAATTGATCTGTGATGGACCACAGTGCAGTTCATTCCGTTAATATAACTCTATTGCAAGAACTCACCGGATAGGGACAAAACTAAAAAGATCCAAGGACACTCTAACAAACAGCAGTGTTGCAGAGCTGCACACTCATCAATCCCTACAAGCCCAGAGTGACCAGAAGGAGGGGAACTTAGCTTGCAAAACAAGAAACACTAAGAAAGTGCTGTAGAAAGCAAAACTACTCCATGTCATCAAAATGTGATTTTTCTCTATAAACTTTGACTGTCATTCATAGGTTATCAGTTGAAGCAACATGCACATAAAAATCCAAATATGCATTAAAAAGTAATTGCACACAGTTGCTAATGCTTGATCTTTCTTCTCTGATTTCTAGGATGCCCAGTCCAGACATGACTTCCCTTTCCTGTAATTCTCACTATGTTTTTGGAATGCTTCCCATCCCTGTAAGAAACCTGTTTTCAAGACCAAGAATTATAAAAATAAAGAGGAAAAGAAAGTACCATAAAAGCTCAGATGATTGCACCTTACAACAGAGATCCAGGCTAGATCCCTTCAGAAGCCACTTTCCTCCTCCAATTTTCTAACTATGAAAAGCAGGGGTTGCTGAATAACTTCCTACAGTGGGACAAGAGGTGAGCCAATGGCTGGCAGCGAAGAACGTTAGGGGCTTGTCTTCTGTTGTGTTTGCCTACCCCTTAGAATTCACAAAAATATTATGAAGTGTCTACTTGAATGTAGAGAGAACGGCAATGGCTAAACCCAACTGATAAGTAAAAGAAAAGAAATTGTGCCTCTGATGCCCAAATTTTAGCTGTATGGCAGGATGAGAGGAACCAGTGTCAAAGTGGTTTCTGTCAAAGTGGTAGCCTGTCAAAGTCAACTAAGACACCATGCAAAACTATTTCAGTTGGGAATGAACAAAGAACAGGATAGCAATCCAAAATTCATATTCAAAAGCCCTGGGTATACCCAAGAAACAAAGGAAAAGTTTGGGTTTTATTGGGGGAAAGATCTATATGAAGTAGGTTTTGTTTGTTTTCCTTTTGGTTTTCAATCTTACTGGTAGTCACAGCATTCCCCAAGAACTAAGGAGCTCTGATTTGAAGGGCACCACAGTTACCAGGTGAAACCTGCCCAACAGTGCTGCTTTGTGGAATTCGATTGGCCAGATGGGTGCCAGTCAATGTCCTGTGTGAGAAGATATCTGTTTGGGTGATTCAGACAGTAAACTGCAGCCTAGGAAACTTTAGGATAATTCCTGTTATCAGAAAATTATTCCCGAGAGCCTCCCCTTTGTCTACTTCCCCAGCTCCATTTTGCCATAGTTCGACATAGTTCAACTCCATCTTGAACCTACCAGCTTTCACAAGACTTCTATATATATACCAGGTAGTATCAAATATCCCCAACACATAGCCTCACTTCCCTCAGATTACCTGAAAACAAGCCATGAGGCCTGGGTCATTTTAGCACCTGCTTGGAAGACACCACCATCTTTAAAATGTGGATGAATTACTCTCCTATTTTGTCACTGGCCATGGGAGTTCATTATAACTTAACTTTTCCTTGGTACTGTGAAAACCTCCTCATCAATCTCTTCATCAAACAGAAACTGACAGAAGAAGGACATCTATTCTCTCAACGCTTCTCTGGAATTCTGCCACAGAAGTACAAGGTTTTAAATAATGCATTGCTGTCATAAGATGCACTTGTAAAAAGTAAAGCCAGAGATGAGCAGGATGGCACATGTTCGTAGTTCCCGTGCTCAGAAGTGTCCTGAGTTTGAGGCCAGCCTGGATTACATCATAGAGCCATATCTGAATATATATATATATATATATATATATATATATATATATATGAAAATAAATAACTAAAATAAGAAGGATGCATATCAGTCTTTCTCTTCAAAGTGATGCATTGTTCAGCAGTGAAAATTCTAACTTTTACCTGGGGGAGCTCATACAAACAAGTTCTAAATACAATAATAAATACAATAACAAAACCTTGGCCCCAGCCCTGAACAAATCCTGTGATGGCTAGTAAAAATCTTGAGAACAAAAGCTGCCACTAATGTAACACAGAAAGTTCTTAAGGTAATAAGCACCAAATATGAGGTAAAAGGAAAACATGGGATTCAGTAACACCTTGTGCTCGCCAAATGACATCACTGCTTCTGGGAAAATGTGGCATTTTGGATGTAGGAGTGTCCCAGTTAAAGCTGTGGCTTTCCCACTTCTGACCTGTGGATCTGAACATGTCACCTGAGCCTCATCCGTGGAATGTACCCACAAATGTTTCTGAGGATCAGCAGTAGACTATACAAAGTGATGTTAAATGACAAGCACTTGAACTGTGCTTTATACAGAGTATTTAAAAAAAAAATCCATCCCCTGTCTCACCATATTGAGAATATTATTCTAGCTTCACAGTGAGTAAACTGAGGCTCAGAGGCATTCACTTGCTCCCTATAAAAAGCCAAGCTTTACCCCAGGCAGTCCAGGTCAGAGCTAGTGCCTGTCACATGTGCTAACCCAGGTTACCTCGAAAAGCATCCATGACAGAATGACGGATAACTGACCTGAAGGAGCACTTGGAGCCAGGTGCTATGCTAGGTATCTCACTTTCATTATCGTATTTCACCCCAACAGCAAGCCCTTGAAGTGGGTACAGCCTGTATAAACTCTTAACTCCATCAGTTAACTTCTCTTGTAGTGCCTGGGACCATACAGTAGCTCTGTAGGGGGCAGTTACCATTACACCACTTGTATTAATGTGTCTTCAGGCACGAAGCAATGAACGATCCTGGGCCATCCAGTCGATGCCGGATATAAACTTACTCTGTAGAATAATGTTTTCTCAGCATGTTAGAATGCACGCAAACCCAGGCCGGCATCTTCCAGGCCTCCCACTGTGACAGCCATCTCTGTAAGGAGGCGGCCTATTTCCCTTCTATTCCTTAAAATAGGTATGGTTGTTTGGTCGGGGCTGTTTGCTGCCACTGTTTAGAAAATGAAATCTCTCGCTTCTGTTCAATGTATTGAACTTTGTAACCATAGCATCCACACCTCACACACCTCTCAATCTCCATTTATTATGTTTAAAAAAAAATACAAAGGGATTGGGAGACACTGCAGCAGAAGAGGTAAATGATGAATAAAATGACA
>JADRCD010219123.1:4133-17912 GCA_019843815.1 Montemys delectorum
CACACACACACACACACACACACACACACATACACACACACACAGAGGAATGAGCTTTGGAGTCCCCTGTATTAATCACCTATTGGATAACACTGCAAACAAACCACCCATACATCCTGTGGCTCACAATAGCAGGCATTCATTCTTACATTTACACCCCTGCTGCCTAAGGTTTTGCAATGCAGGATGGCTCTCAACCAGGCCCTGTGGCTTGCAGTTGTCTGTAGTTGAGCTTGGATCCAGAACTCAACAGCTTCAATCAGCGATCGACTTCTCCTGATCCTTTGGGCTCGCAGGGATATTCTCTGCTAATCTTGCCTGGGCTCACTCCTGGGCTCGAGTCCCACTAACCTTAATCACCTGCTTGGCACTTGACACTAGATGTGTACTGGGACTCCTTAGGTTCCTTCTCGATGGCCTCTGACTCCCTACATACTCAGTTGGGCTGACTTCCTCACCAGCCTCCAGGGAGATGGTGACAATGATGAGTCCCACTTCACAGCAAGCTTCTAGCAACCATGCAGAGAGTCAGTCCATAAAATGCTCATTATTTAAATCTGGGACCCCAAAGCTGCTGTCTCCACATAGCCCACACACGCCGTGTGTCTCTCCCTAGTGTCTTTGTCACAGCTCTATAGAAGGGTGGAAATGTAATGCTTTGTAAGGAAGGAAATTGACCCCTGGTGAGGCTGAAATGGACGCTAAACAGTGATGATGCTGAGTGCTCCATTCAGGTTGGAACAGTGGCTATACAGAGTGAACAGAAGGGCTAGCCTACAACTGGATAAATGCATTGTACAAAATTCTCCAAAAAAAAAAAAACCTAATAAAATGCAGAAGAAAATTGAAAGATGTGTGTATTTTACATAGATATAAACTTGTGAAAAAGAAGGTCGTTACCCATGTGCTTTAATCTGCAGTCTCCCTAGAGTATAAATTACAATTCTTGTCTCAGATATCTCATTTGTTCTCAAGAGAACCCAGTCATATGGAAGGTGACCAAGCCCAGTCAACTCATAAGTAATTATGTATATGTTTAGGGGAGGACCGAGGTGTGCACACAGCCCTTCCTTGGACATCAGGGAAGTGCTCGGTGAATGATGGAGATGAAGTCGATGCTGATGGTGGCAGAGAGACTTAAGTCTTCTACAACTTCCATCCACTCCCTTGGGGAACCCTCTACTCTTGAGACTGAAGACCACCATTCATTCATACTGTTCCTCGATGTTCTCTCTCTTCTGAGGACATCTAGAGGACAAGGACCTTCTGATGGCAATGTCTTCTAAACACGCAACATCTGTAGGGTCGGATGACAACACCTCCGGTTATGTAGCTGGGAAATGGGGAGGGCGATGAGACACCATTAGACTGAAGAGCTGGAAAGGCAGGGGAGCCCCATAGAGGAAGGAGACACCTGGGAGAGGATGTAAAATCCCGAGGTCCTCTGGTAGCATAGCACAGAGGACCACAGCCAGCCCTTACCTGTGTGCCAGAAGTCATTCTAAACAAGTTCTCTGTAGCGTCTTATTAGGTGACAGTTTGCCAGGGTGCCATACTGAAGGAGCAGGGTGTAAAGTTCTTGCCATGAAGGCATGAGGACCCAAGCTCAAATCCCTACATCCCATAAATAATTGGATACGGGAACTTGCATGTATAATCCTGGCACTCTCACAGTGGATGAGAGGCATACAGGTGAATCCCTGGAAGCTCACAGGGCAGCTAGCCAGATAGCAAAAACAAAAACAAAACCAAAAAACTCTGCCTCAAATAACATGGAAGATGGAGACCAAATGGCCAAGATTGACTTGTACATGAGCAGCATAGTGCATGCAAGATCCCCCAACACATGTAGACAAATTTCATACGCACACCAGGAAGAAGAGAAAGAGGAAGAAGAGGAAGGGAAAAAGGAAGATAGGGAGGTGGAGGAGGATGGGGAGGTGGAGGAGGATGGGGAGGTGGGGGAGGATGGGGAGGTGAGGGAGGATGGGGAGGTGGAGGAGGATGGGGAGGTGGGGGAGGATGGGGAGGTGGAG
This sequence comes from Montemys delectorum, assembly GCA_019843815.1. Lineage (NCBI taxonomy): Eukaryota > Metazoa > Chordata > Mammalia > Rodentia > Muridae > Montemys > Montemys delectorum. The sequence continues at coordinate 6,170 of JADRCD010219123.1, forward strand.
GAGGAGGAGAAATGGATGAAACCAAGGGAAACCACGAAGGGAGCAGAAGGAAGCCCAAACCAAAGCACATCCATACCTTCCATTGTTTTTCTTGAAGAGACAAGGGCAACACTACAGATCTGTAGAAGGGATTTTACCATGACTAGAGATTTTGGGAACTAGAAAATGTGGTAGCAGAAATTAAAACATTGGGACTGAAGTTGGGAGACGATGCTAAGCAGGCCATGAGGAGAAAAGAGGTACGAAGAGGACCAGAAAGAAAGACGCCCTGACTAGTTATCCCAACAGTGGGAGTTTCACACGAGGGGACTCCGTGGGGAAGAGACTTGCTGCACACAATAAGGACCGGAGTTTGATCACCATCACCCTCGTGAAAAGCTGGGTGTGGTACTGGCTCCTGTAATCCCAAGCACATCCTCTGGGCTTGAAGGGCTTCTGAGGAGAGGTACCTCTGACCTCCACACACATTTGTGCACATTTGTATGTTTAATATCCCTTTCAAAGACAGCCATGTACACTCATGCATGCATGCACATAGACACACACAGACACACAGGCACACAGGCACACACACACACACAGGCGCACACACACACACACACACACACACACACACATACACAAAATAATTCCAAAAAGAGAAATAGACGAATAAGAGGAGAAGATTGTAACAGAAGAAAGTAACACAAGTTTCTGCATAAAAACCAACAATCAACGGTCCGGGTCAGTGAACGGAAGCAGACCTGTGCCAAACTACCATATGTAGCATGGAGTTTCAGCAGGCCCCCTCCTCATGGGCGATGACTTTCTCCCATCAATCATCCTGGCCCGCCCACTCCAGTCTCCTTTTCTACTTAGAAACACAAGGACCCTTTGATTAAAAAGGCCCATTGGGAAACTCCAGGATAATCTCATTTTAGGGCCAGCTGTTAAAACCTCATTGCCATCTGCAGCCTGGGGTTCCTTTGGCCTGGTAACAAGATGTTCCCATGTTCTGAGGGTTGGGACTCAGACAAATTCAGGAGGCCATCATTCTGTCTAACAGTTTTGAGCATGTTGCAGCTGTGTGTAAAATCTGAGTGCCCCCTCCCACCTCGGACAAAAAGAAGAGTGATACCGGGCATTTGTGCTGAGGACTCTGGAGCAGAGAGAGGACAGGAGGCCCCTGTCTCACCTGCCAGCTGCCCCATCCTCTGGCCAACCCTAGATTGTACTTCAAGTTCACCAGAGAAACAAACCCTGCTCAGGGAAAGCCAGTGGAGGAAAAAGCCAAAAGCAAGCCTAAGTAAACGAAGGGTTCTCAGCTAAGAAGTAAAAAGGTTGCATCTTACATCTAAGTAAGGAGAAATTCTAAGACAAAAATAAACAACAACAACAAAACAAAACAAACAAACAAACAAACAAAAACCCTGCATTGGGAAGTCAGAGATAATTCCCAAATCAAGTATCTTAATTGACATTTAGACAGGTATAGACTTGGGACGGTAGACTATGACTTTCTCCAAACTCATTAATATGCAGTTGAACTTCTTCAGCTTGTATTTACTCAATGAGAAATGCACTTCATCAGGCTGGAAAGATGGCTCCTGGTTTAAAAATGTGGGCTGCTCTTGTAGATGACCAGAGTTGGTTCCCAACACCCCTGTTGGCCAGCTTATAACCACCTTTAACTCTAGCTTCGGGGAATCTGATGCTCTCTTCTGGCCTCCACAGGCACCAGCACCCACATATGCATACCTTACGACACAAACACACACATATTAAAAATAAGAAAGAAAAATATTTGGAAAGAAGACATACATTGAAAAATGGGGATGGGAGGCGGGTGTTGCAGGGAATTAAACCTGGGGCTCATATTTGCTAGGCAAGCACTTAACCACTGCGACCACAGCCCAAGAAATATATATATTTTAATTTAAAAATGATAAATGTTGTAGGAGTGTCTATAGTAACTACCCAGAAGGGACAATAAAAATTCCATGCCACAGGGTGTCCTTGGCTGGCATGCATCAGACTGGAGGAGTCGCCAGGAAGACTCTACGTAGCAGCACAGATTTGGCTAAGAGGTGACCTAACAGCACTAGCTCAACTATGGTGAAAATGTGCCTCCCCTGGTGAGCATGCCCACTGCTACCTCCTGAGCTGCAAAGAATTAACAATTAGGGCAGAATTCCACACCCCACCCCAGATCAGCCTTCACGTTAGAGTTCAGAACTGCAGACCAGGAAAAGAAAAGTCAGGGCTGGGTTGCAGGAAGAGAGGGACCATGGGCTGCAGCATCCCCATCTTCGGCATGAAGCTGGCCCTGGGGAATGCAGCTAAGATCTTTATCATCCAGCATGGGTCTGGCACACAGTCGAGATACACCTGTCTCCAGCGTCAGGCAAATGAGTAGGTTCACAGGCAGAGGCCTGCCCTGCCAAACAATGCTCCTCTTTGTCCCCTCCCAGGGCTCAGGAGCCTCAAGGAAGCCAAATCCATCAGCACCTGTCAGGGCCCTGGATGTACACAATGCAAGCTGTGATCCCCTCTCCGCAGCCAAGCCCGGGGCAGCTCTGACTGACACGCAACTTGTCAGTCACCTTCTCAGAGCTAAGGGTGGGGACCCAAGAGGTGGGGGCAGGGAGACTGAGCTCTCCTTCCCAGAAGCCAACCAGGGCCAAAGAAATTACTAAAGAAAGCCTGCCTGATGCGTCCTTTCTTTAAAAAAAGAAAAAGCCCAAACAGCTCGAAAGAGCTCTGTGAAGAAAAAAGTGTTTCCACACACTGGCAAAGACTCTCTGGGCTAGGGAGCAAAGCTGTAGGCTTGGGTGTCCCACTTGACTCGTGTGAACAGCAGCCTGGAGGATAGAGGAGGACAGAGTGTGTATGTGTTGGGGACGGGGGTATCCCAGTCCCTAAATGTTATGTCCTACCCCAGTCAAAAAAGGAGAATTTCCTCACAATGTGGTGGCGCTACAGAAGTTTGAAGCTGTTGTGGCCAAGCGGAAACTAGAAGTAGATTCCATGGAGGCTGCCCACATTAATCTATGTATTTCCCACCCCCTTCCTCCCTCCCTTCCTTCCTTTCTCCCTCCCTTCTTTCCTCTCCTTTCTCTCTCTCTTTGTCCCCTCCATTCTTTTCCTCTTCTTCCTTTCTTTTGACAGAAGCAGGTACTCATGTAGCCCAGACTAGTCTCGAAGCTGCTACACAGCTGAAGATGACCTTGAACTCCTAATCCTCCACCCTCTTCCTCTAGGGTGCTGGGATTACGAGAGTGAGAAACCACAGCCAGTTTACGTGGCACCGGGGATTGAAAGTTTGTTTTGTAGATGCTAGAAACACGCTGTTGAGCTATACTCCCAGCCTCTGGTCGATGCATCTTTTGGTGTCTTTAGTGGTCAGGCCCTCCTTCCCTTCCTCCCTCTAGCCATGGCACCACCAGTCACTAGGCCAGGGATATTACAGGTGTTTCCTTTGGGCCAACAGAATCTTCCTCTGCTTACACATACATTGATCCTGTCACTCAACACCAAAGAGGGGAGGGCACAGGAGAGGAAGGTGTGGCCAATGCCTGCTGAACCCTGGAGTGAGGGTCATTGGTGTGACTTGTGTTGCGTAGGCCACATGGGCAAGGCACGTTCAGGGATTAGCAATGACTAAGCCATCCTCTCTAAGTCTATTCCTAGATGGAACTCACAGGGTTATTCCGGAAATGAGCTAATGAATGAGTTTTGAGAAAAGCCCCAAATTCCCTTAGAAATATAGAATTCTTGAACCAAAACAAGTAAGATTTTATTGCTCCCAGCCCAAAGTCACTACTTAACTAAAAGGAAAGCAATAAAATATATAATATATAACTTCTATAAATTATAGTTATATAGTAAATTTATGTAGCAAATTATAGTCATATAGCAAATGATATAATGTCACTTTATATGGCATGGTAATGGCATCAGAATCATGGCTGAGTCTATTTTCTGTTGCTATAACAGAATATCAGAGACTACATAATTTATAAAGAATAAAGGTTTGTGCAGATATGGTTTTGGAGGCTGGGGATCTCAAGAGTATAGAGCCAACATACCCCAAGAGTATGGAGAAGCAGCATGGTCAGGCCTTCATTCTACGTCCTAACACAATAGTAGACATCACACGGTGAGGAAAATGAGCCAGCCAGAGATGTTTGGTTTGTAAACAAGCCATTTCTGAGATATCCCATTAAAATACCATGTATTGATGATGGCAGAGCCTTAGGGACAGAACCAGTACCCAAAGATCCACTCCTAAATACAACTAACTTGCAACTGCAGGTTAGGTTTCCATCACACAAAATTTGGGAGACACATTCAAGTTTTGGAGCCATCCTTTTGAGATTCATATTAGTCAGTTCTTCCAAGAACGTGACAGTATGTCCTTTTTATTAGCGTGTGTGCACGTGTATGTGTGCATGTGTGCATGTGTGTGTGTGTTCATTGGTGTTGTGTATATGGAGGCCAGAAGCTGACTGGCACAAGGTCTCTCTCTAAGTCTGGAGGTTACCTTTTATTGGGGCAAATAGTCACTAGACTAGGGTGATGGGCCCATGAGGTATGGGTGATGGATATGTCAGCATTCATGGGTCATGGGTCCATGAAGGCTTATGGTGATGGGGTGATGGATCAGTGAGTGCTCACGGATGATAAGTCCATGGGTGCTCATGGGTGACAGGTGTTGGGACCATGAGTGTTCATGTATGATAGGTCTATGAAGGTTGATGATGCCATTCTGTATTCTTGAGCTTAGCCTTGAAATTCTTTATAATAAAAAGATGAACAAAAACAAAGAGCAAAGTGAAAAATCAAGTGACATGGGCATAGACTCAGTGAGCCTTAGATAGTATGTGAGCAAACTTACACAGGAAGTAAGCAGCTTCAGACAGGAAGTGAGCAGCCTTAGACAGGAAGTGAGCAACCTCAGACAGGAAGTGAGCAGCCTTAGACAGGAAGTGAGCAGCCTCAGACAGGCAGTGAACAGCCTTAGACAGGAAGTGAGCAGACTTAGTAAGTGAGCAGATTTAGACAGTGAGTGACCAGATATAGACAGTACATGAGCAGACATAGACAATATGTGAGCAGACTTACACAGGAAGCTACCAGACATGGCTTTGTTTGTATATTGTAGCAGCTAAGACAGATTTTCATTTGTGTTTTATAACCAGGCAATCCGAAGATGAGAAAAGAGGCTGGAGAGATGATCTCTGAGCTGCAAAGTGCTTGCCACATACTGGGAACTTGAGTCTGATCCTCAGAGTCCATCTGACCTCCACCTGCATACACATACATGTGCACCCAAACCCCACACATGAACCTGTACACAGAAACACACACACACACACACACACACACACACACACACATATCTCAATTTAATTGTTTAAAATATGAGTATTTATCTAATAATATATAAATATATATATGAAATATGAGTATTTTAAAAACTGGGTGAGTTTTCCATCCAGTGTTGATCATGGTTTCAGCTACTTTTATTTTTTAAAATGTTTCTTCTCGTGTGCATGGGTGTTCTGCCTGCATGTATATCTATGCACCACTCACATGCCTGGTGCCTGTCGAGGCCAGAAGGGGACTTTGAATTCTCTGGAATAGGAGTTACAGATGGTTGAGAGGCACCATATGGGAATAGAACATGGGTCCTCTGGATGAGCAGCCAGTGCTCTTAACGACTGGGCCATCTCTCCAGGCTCTACATTAGCTATTATTTCAAAGAAGATTGCCACAAAGATGAGTAGAAGCGGAGGGAAGAGGAGAGTGGTCTGGGTGGCTTATGGTGATCTTGTGGTGTAGTTATCTGAGCCCTGGGATAAAGCAGCTAATTAATCTAAAGGTCGTTATGTTAACTTTGTTGTCTGAGAAAACAGCCATCCTGCTTGTAAGCAGTGCATAGCTGGGGCCTGGGTCACCACTCGATTCTTTGCTTGCTGTTCTGTTCTTAGCAGATCCAGGCTGGTGGGTGTTGGAATTAGAGAGGTAATGTGTGACGCTGCCAAGCAGTTCAACGGAGGCCCAGCAGTCACATCCACCTGCTTAAGAATTCTTCCCTTCGATGAGCAACCTAACCTCCTCCTCAACTCAGGCTCTCAAGACCCTTGGATGGCTAAAGCCCTCAGTGGATAGTAGTTGTATCCATGGGCCATGGGCAGCATAGGAAGTCCACACTCCCACCAGAGGCAAGGTGTCAGGTGCTCATGGATCATACCCCTAGGGTATCCTCCTACTCCAGCCAGAGAAGGTAGAACATGGAAGTTGAGCTCCCAGTGGGAGAAGCCTGGGTGTGGTCGGGGCGGCTACCCTGATCTGGGAAAGGTGTGTTTGAGAGGCAGCTGGTGCCCTGGCTGTTGCTGTAACTTTCCAAACCACAAAGCTCTTCTTGGAGCTCCTGCCAAGGCCGATCCCAATCAACCACGCTATCAACATTGTCATCTCTTACCCGGACATGCACTGGGTGCTGTGAGTTCTGAGGCTGAACCCTTGAAGAGTTTTGCCTTTTCCCAAAGCCATGTTACCTGCTCATCCAGGCACACTCCCACAAGAATGCCTACAAAGCTGGTCTCAGCATCCCTGGTCCAAGCCTGTTCTCACAGGAATGATCACAATGCAGGCACACTTCTAGAAGGCTACTCCCAATGGTGGGCTCAACATCCTCAGTCCAGGGATGTTTCCATAGAGATGCCCAGGATGCTTATCTGCATCCTGGTCCACACACATTTCTATAGGGTGACTCACAATAACCCTATAGAAATGCTATAGAAATGCTGATCTCAGCATGCCAACTCCAGACATGTTCCCCAAGGATTCCTATAATGCTGGTCTGCATCTCCCTGTCAACATCCATCCCTCTTGCTTGCTCTGCCCATCTCTACTATCCCAATCTAATACATTAGGCTGTGGGTAGGTCACCAACCTGTTGCCATCTTTGCTGTGACTGTTAACTAGTCAGGATCTACAATCATCTGGTAGATGGCCCTTAAGTTGTTCTTGTTGGATATTTGGTCCCAATAATGACAAAAGTTACTAAAACATTTGGCCCTCCACAGTTGGAAAGGGAATATTCTAAATGATAGAGACCATGAAGTGGAAAACACCCAACCCTTTTTGACCTTGAGGGCTGTAGCATTCAGCTAGAGACTGTCACTCTTTCCAGTGTCTAGGTACACCAAGGACAAAGAGAAGTCTTCACCCAGGGGAGCTTTGAGGATGGTGACCGGAAATTGGCATCAGAAACATTTTTTTTCTAGCTTGGAAGAAAAGGAGGATTTGACTTGTCAGCACTCACCCCTGGATAGGTTTGCCAATAATTCTGCATTAAACCAACATCCACACCCACGTCACCCTTCCTCCCAAGCAGGCAGAACCTACTGAATAAGGAACTGGCTCCCAGTCAGGAGGGCAATGTGGGTTCATGGCTTTGCTGGCTTCCAGAGCAGAGGACCTGAAAGTCAGTTCTGCCCAAGGATTTCTGACTACCCACATCTGGGCTCCAAAGCAAGAATGTTCAGGCTCCGTTTGATCTCCTAGATTTCAAGGTCTGATTAAGTAGCATATGCACTCCTTCAAGCTGTGGGAGATGCTTATGTCTACATTCTACTCTGTGCTGGTTTGTTTATTTTGACAACTTGATACAAGCACTCAGTCATCTTGGAAGAAATGACCTTAAGTAAGAAACTGCCTCCATCAGATTGGCCTGTGGAAAAGTCTGTTGGGGGCATTTTCTTGATGAATGACCAACACAGGAGGGCCCAGCCCACTGTGGGCAGTGTCACTCCTAGGCAGGTGGTCTTGGGTTGTACAAAAAAGGAAGCTGAGCAAGGAATGGAGATCAAGCAAGCAGCCAGTAAGCAGCCATTTTGTGGTTTTGCCTCCAGGTTTCTGTTCTAATTGAGTTCCTGCCTTGACTTCCTTTGGTGATGCTGTAATTGGAATGTATGAGCCAAAAGGTCTCCTACCCAGCTTGGTTTTGTGAGTGTTTTTATCACAGCCACAGAAAGTAAACCAAAACACCTCTTAGAGATCTGACAGTGGCTCCACTTTAATTATCTCTCACCCTTGTGTCCCCTAGTAGTTTTCTGTCTTACTTTTCCTAGCTACCAATAACACATGACTGAGGCTTCGACATCAAATATCACCAGAGGTATCTTATTTGGAGTTGATTTTTTTTTTTTTAAAGAACCAAGATAAATGTAGTGACCCAAATTAAGACCTTCTTGCAGCATCCCAAGCATATCTCTGTGGAAATACCAATTTGAGTCAAAAGCTCGTTTGGATTCCAAACCACAGTGCTCACAGAGAAGATAGAAGGGGAAGTGACATACGTGTGTGTGTGTGTGTGTGTGTGTGTGTGTGTGTGTGTGTGTGTACATATATATGTATACACCCAGGTGAGCAGGAGGAAGGAGGAAGTAGGTTTAATTCTTCCTCTTGTGGGGGAAGGGTAGAGAGAGGAGCATGTGAGCAGTGTTCTTTCTACCTGTGAACACAGTCTTTCTCATTAACTGCTGGCCTGATGTTCCTATATAGGAAGACATCAGAAAAGCCAGTTTGTTAAGAGTTCCTATGTATCCCTGTCCTCCATGTCCTATGCTAGACAGGTCACCCCAAAAATAGTAACATTTGAGCTTCACAAGTGTGCAGTCAGAGACCCTTTCTAAAACCTTCACTTTGATTTGGTTGGCACTTCTGTATGTTTTTCTCAAAGAGCTCTCTCTACAGTGTATGCTCTCTATGTTTGTGGCTCCCCAGAGCCAGCCAAGGAAAGACAAGAAGAAAGCAGGAGGTGACAGCACAGTGACTCTCCAGGGATCCTGGCAAGCCAGAAGTCACTTCAGAGAATCTGACCTGTCTCATCACAGCCAAGCAGGTGACAGCTGGGGTTGACATCTTTCAGCAGGTGGGCAGGTTGGAGAGTTCAAGAGCATGTATCTGGCTCTCCCTGCATATGGGATTGTCCCCATCATAGCCAAGGACATTTAGAACAGAGCTCCAGGAACTCTGTGCAAATGTAGGCAGCAGACATCACCTGGCCCAAGACGGGCAAGCTGGAATCTGACCACACCTGCAGCCTGACTGGGCTCATTAGGATCTTCGTCAGAGGGAAGAGATCCCAGATCTCAGGAGCCTGGATGCTTGTGACTTGGGATGTCTGTCCCCACCCTCAGGCAGGGTATGTCCCACAGATGCATTGGTAAAATCTACATAAGTGTGTAATACACTCTAAACTTTTGTGTCTTTGCTATATGGATGACTTACCTCCATGTAAAAGATAAGGGAAAAGCCACTCCCCTCCTGGGCCCATTGGCTTCTGGCTTTCATACCCCTACAACAAGTTCCAGGAGTTGAGTGAGGTCTGCAGGCTGCGGTGGGTTAAGAGTTCCTATATATCCCTGGCCTGTGCTAGACCCTTCTCCTCTTCTGTGGCTAAACATTTTGGCTCTGTTTGGAAGGGCAGTGTCCATCAAGGCCTGGTAGGGGAAGTTCATGTTGGGAGAGTCTGTGGGACTGGGACTTCTCACATACAGACCCAAAGAAATTAAGTAATAAGGACAGACTAAGGGAGGGGGCATGAAGCTCACTCAGAAGGGGAAACAAAATAGTCACTGGAGGTGGAGGGAGGGAGGGAGCTTGGTGAGGAAGGGAGTGATGAGGAGAAAGGGGTTGGGGATCAGGTGTGGGGAGAGAAGGGATGGAAGAGGTTTGGGAGTGAGAACAGAAATTGATGTTGGGACATCTCTGGGACTAGCTGGAGACTTAATATCAGGGGAGGCTCCAGGGAGTCTATGGGGGCGACCCCAGCTGAGACTCCTACCAGCAGGAGATGTGGAGACTGAAGTGGCTCCTTCATGTAGCCTCCTTCCAGTGGAGGGAGGGGAACATCAACCCAGGCACAAAACCTTTGACCCAAAATTGTCCTGCCTATCTACAAGATGGGAAGGGATAAAGATGGAGCAGAGATCGAAGGAATGGCCAACCAATGACTGGTCCAACTTAAGACCCATCCCATGGAAGAGAGCCAACCTCTGAAATTATTAATGATATCCTGCTATCGTTGCAGATGGGAACCTAGCATTACTATCTCCCAAGAGGTTTCATCCAGCAGCTGATGGAAACAGATGTAGAAACCACAGCCAAACATCAGGCGGAGCTCAGGGAGTTTTGTGGAAAAGTGGTGGATAGAATTGAGCAAGCCAGAGGGGTCAAGGACACCACAAGAAGACCTACAGAGTCAACTAACCAGGGACCACGAGATCTCACAGAGACTAAACCACAAACCAGAGTACGAAGGGCTGGATCTAGGTCCCCTACATATTTGTAGAAGATGTGCAGCTTGGTCTTCATAACAATTGGAGTGGAGGCTGTCTCTGACTCTGTTGCCTGCCATTGGATCCCCTTCCCCTAACTGGTCTGCCTGCTAGCCCTCAGAGGAAGAGCATATACTTAGTCCTGCGGCAACTGTCCCAGGGTGAGGTGGTACCCAAGGAGGGCTCGGGGGAGGGATTTGTAAGAGTGAGACTGGAAAGAGAGGAGGGAGGGGGGCTGGATCAGGATGTAAAGTGAATAAATAGATTAATTAATGGGGAAAAAAGGGACACTGTCATTCCCTTGCCTCCTTTACTGACAGTATCTTACCAGAAAATAAAAGTTCTCTGTGTACATATCTGTATCTGCAAGCCTGGTCTGCTTCAGAAGAGAGTGTTGTAGTTGGCTGGCCATTGCTATAAGATAGTACTCAAGGCTAAGGACTATATAAAGAAAAGAACTTACTCAGCCTAGAGTTTTGGAGGCTGGAAGTCCATAACCGGGCAGCTCCAGCCAATCAGACTCTGGTGTCAGTCTGTATCAGTTTGCTTCTCTGCTGCTGTGATAAACACCACCGCCAAAAGCAACTTGAGGGGAAGGGATTAATTTGGCTTAGCCTTCCATCATTGCAGGAAGTCAAGGCAGAGACTCAAGTAGGAACCTGGGGGCAGGAACTGAAGCAGAGGCCACGGAAGAATGCTGCTTGCTGGCTCACTCATGGCTTGCTCAACTTGCTTTTTTATACAACCCAGAACCACTTGGCTGGAGGTGACATGGCACACAGTGGGCTGAGTCCTTCCACATCAATTATTAATCAAGAAATCCACCCCTTAAACACACAGAGATTCGTCCACCAGTCTGGTGGATAATTCCTCAATTTAGAGTTCTCTTTCTCAAATATGTCTTTTTGGGTCAAGTTGACAGAAACTATGGCACAAGTTTTAAAGGATAATGATACCATGTGGGAAGGAGAGAGGTCACACCGTAGGACAGGAAGGGCCATACTCCAGAATTAACCTAGATTGCACAACAGTTCCCACTGACCTCTGACCTCTGACCTCCAATTAAACAGCAGCATCTCTCAACCTTGCTACAGTGGGGATCAAGGTTTCAAGAAACCCCTGGGCACACCCTCAAACAAGATCAACAGATGGTGGCCAACACAAAACAGTAAGAATGAGAATTATGAACCAACATAATTTTAGGATTAAAAAATTTATAGCCGGGCAGTGGGGGTGCACGCCTTTAATCTCAGCACTTGGGAGGCAGAGGCAGGTACATTTCTGAGTTCAAGGCCCGCCTGGTCTACAGAGTGAGTTCCAGGACAGCTAGGGTTACACAGAGAAACCCTGTCTTGAATAAACCAAATAGATAGATAGATAGATAGATAGATAGATAGATAGATAGATAGATA
>JADRCD010219123.1:18455-33299 GCA_019843815.1 Montemys delectorum
ACTAGAGCCTCCATGTGTCTTAACATCCATCCATCAGTCACCTTTGTTTAAGTAAGCTGGAGTTGGATGTGGTTTTTTTTTTTTTTTTTTCAGCCTGGAAGCTGAGCACTCATCCTGCTGTGAGCACCTCTTCACTCCTGCTGGCACTGTGTGGGAGAGGGGCCTTGGCAGCTCTAGAAAGCATTGGATCGAATATAACACAGTTCATGCACAACCAATTCCCTTTATTGACATTAATCACAGTTACAAGGTCTTATCCAGCAGAAAGGATGATTTGCAGCAACAGAACTACACATGGAGACATAAGAATAAAAATACATACACGTGCCAATCACCAAACCAGCTAACCTCAACCAATCAAATCTCTGAATGTGTCTTCAATTTTGATCGCCAGTGCTTCGGAAGAACGGGCACACCCCGCCAAGGTCGCTGAGGTTGGCCTCTGGGATCTTGAGCATTCACAGACTCCAATATCCACCCTTGGAGCAATGGAACATGTAAACACAGAGGGAAGATACTGACAACCCAGTCAGTACCCAAATGCCTGGCTCCCGCGTGGAGCCTGCTCTCTGAGTCCCACACACTCCTCAGCCATGGAGGGCTCAGGGCTCAGATGTGTTGGGAGAGCCGATGGCGGAGCTACATGGATGATGGGGTAGGTTAGCATGTAGTCTAGGTCCACTCACTCTTCAGGATCATCTCAGAATTTTAAGTTTTCTAAGAAAGGGAATGTAAAAATGCCTCTTCTTATCCCTCCCCTCCTTCCTTTCCCATTAGAAGACCACAGGCCAGATTCCCACAAAGCCTGCTGAAGCTGAGCCACTCTGGGTTGTGAGTGTCCAAGTGGCCAGCAGAGGAGCCTTGTCAGGCTCTGAATGTCATTCCCTAGGGTTGACTTAAGTAACTCTGTTAGTCAATGAGCGGGTTGAGTATTTGCCCTTTGCTGGTATCCATGAGTCTCTCAGAAAAACAAAGGCTGTAAACACATCAAGATTAATAGCTAGGAGATCTGGGAGCCTGCTCTTGTCATCTACAAAGAGCCTGGGGGTGGGAGTTGGGGTGGTAGGGGAGCTCGGCTTAAAACCCACTCACAGCACTCTTCAGAGAGCTGTGTGTTCATGGTCACCCTCATTTCCTTATTTCTCTAACTTCACCAATGCCAATCTTTGTCTTAGGACAAAGGAGAGAGACAAGCTGCCTTCCCTCGATGCCTTCCTTCCCTTGGTGTGTGGGCCCTCCCTTGCATGCCTCCCTGGAGGAAGCAGACCCTGTTTGAGCTGGCTCAGCCTTGGAAAGCAGGCTTCTGGGGTTCATGTTGCCTCTGTCCCGCCATTCTAGGTAGACAGAGGGTCCATGGAGAAGGAGCACAAGGGGCCCTGGCAGCCTCCTCCAAAACCTTAGGCCAACACGCTCAGGACTTGTACCCCAGGAGCTGACTTCAGGAGGAGACCCTCAGGTGTTGAAGGTGAGTCTATCGAGGGAGACTGGAGGTGGGACAGTAGGGGTTAGCCTCGACAATCCCACTGAAGAAAGATGCCTTCCACTCAGTGGCCCGAGCACAAATCTACAGTTCTATGACACCTTGAGATTACAAAGAAAACCAGCTTGTCCCTCCAAAGCAAAATGAAAAGTCAAAATGTAATCAGAGCTGATCTGGGGTAAGGAAATGGAGGGAAGAAAGGAACGGGGTTGTAATATGAAGAGAGGCTCATGGTCCTGCAGAAGCCTGGCGCTTTCCTTCACGGAGTCCCAAGGTTTGTCAGAGCTAGCCGAGGCCCACATCAAGGGACATCATCACCACAAATCCCAGGATGGAGGCCCAGGATGCCAGCTTCCCATTGCCACTAGGAAGGAAGGAGAGGGATGCCGTGAGACTTACTTAGCTAATGTTTCCTATGATGGTGGCAGCACTGATGGCTGGGTACCACATGCCAAGTGAACGCTCCGCTCCCTCCTGATCCCAAGCCAAGCCCTCCTTAGCCTGCTCTCACTGTTTTCTGTGGTTCTCAGTCAGGGCTGCGGCACAGGGAAATGATTTGACCAGAGCTCTCCAGTCCTAGGCTGGAACAAACAAAAAGGAGTGGGCTGGAGGGCTGGGGAGATGGCTCAGCAGTTAGGAGCACTTGCTCTGCAGAGGACCAGAATTGGGTCCCTAGCACCCACATCAGTAGGCTCGCAACTGCCTACGATTACAGTTCCAGGGATCTGACTTCTAACCTCCATGAACACACACACTTTAAAAAGTGGTGGCTATTTCTTATGTTTTCTTTATGTGTGTTGGGGGAGGCTATAGGAGCCATTTCTCCTCCAGTACTATCTACTTTTTTTGTGGCAGGGTCTCTTGCTGGCCTGGAACTCTCAGATTAGGCTAATCTGGCTAGCCACGGGACACCGGGAATCCACCTGCCTCTCCCTCCCCAGGGCTGGGATCACAAGCACACGCCACCATGTCTGGCTTTCCATGTGGGTTCTGGTGTGGCAAGCACAAAATGCTGACAGAGCCGACTCTCCAGTCCTGGTTATTATTCCTTAAAGACATTAATCTGTCGTGATAAATGAGGTACAGAATTATTCTGTTATACAAACCTGAATGAAACCGTGCAGGCCCTCCCACCCCTTTTGACACCTGGCCCGTGGCAAGATAATGAAACACACAGTATAGCTATTGCTTCATCTTTGAGCCTGCCCACTCTCCTCATTCCAGCAGAGAGAGAGAGAGAGAGAGAGAGAGAGAGGGAATGAGTCTAAAGGTGGCTATTTCATCAAGGGGCCAGGTGCTAAGGGCCCCTGCTTTCTGCCACTATGTGATGTCACCTCCCTCCTCTTTCAGTTTTAGCAAGCAGAGGAGGGACAGGAACAATTGTGGCTGGGGGCAGAAGGATCTTGGGAGTAAGCAAAGGAAAGAGAAAGGAAGAGAGGGCAAATGTGTGTGTGTGTGGGGGGGGGCAAGTCTCAGATTAGGCTTGGGACAGAGCCAAAGAGTCAAGACTAGCTCTCCACCTGATCTGGGCTTCAGGGATGATGTCGTCCATGACCACGTAGACCATGGCACCCGCAGCAAAGGCCAGCGCATAGGGCAGGATGGGCTCAGCCAGCACCACTGCAAAGGCTCCGAAGACCCCAGCCAAGGGCTCCACCATGCCGCTCAGCTGTCCATACCTAAGGAGGGTACAGAGACATGGACCAATGCAGACATGCCACTTGCCCAGACTGTTGATCCCATCCCAGAAAGCAAACGTGTATGGTGGGCGTCTTGTCTGCCCAGCTTTCTGTGAAGTAGTTACAGTGGCTTCATACCCTTATTTCCTTTGGATCTTTAAGTTACCTAAGTTGTCTTTGACAATGACAGTCTGGTTGAGACATAACTTCTATCCTGTGTAACATTCACTGTGTAGCCATTGGATTTTTTAGTGTGTTTACAAGGTTAAGTGGACACTACCATCAATTCCAACATCTTTATCATAGGAAGAAACCCATGGCCATTAGCAGCCATGTCCCGTTCCTTCCTCCTCCCAGCCCCTGTCACCATGCATCTCTCCATTTTTTTTCTCTCCATATGGTTGCTGCTTCTGGGTATTTCTGGATAGGCACAGAATCATATACTTTTTTAGGGGGAGGAGGCTTATTTCAACTCGCATGTTTTCAAGGTTTATCCTTGCTATAGCCTATATCTTTCTCTTTTTTTAAAAAAAAGTTTGGTGTGTGTGTTATATACGGATGTATGTGTGTGGTATGTGTGCATGTGTGTGTTATATGTGGTGTGTGTGTGTGTGTGTGTGTGTGTGTGTATGTAGGCTGGAGAAGATGTGTGTGCCTGCTCTATTACTGTTTTATTCCCTTGAGACACTCTTTCTCACTGAAGCTAGGCAGGGAGCCAACAATCCCCAGCGAACCTCTTGTGCCTAAACAGCACTGGGGTTACAGGCACATATGGCCACATCCGGCTTTTTACGTGAGTACTGGGGTACAAACTCTGATCTTCATGCTTATGTAGCAAAGTCCCCTCTGCACTGAGTTATTGTCTCAGCCTATGTAATAGAATGCATCTCTCTAAGGATGATCTGGCTGTAGGGCACACTATCGGTCTGCTTATCTTTGATGCCTATGCTGATTGACAGGACACTTATTAGGGATGGTCTTGGTGTGTTCAGTTGTGGTAGGCATGTTTGGGGATTTAGTCCGTAACTGTACTCTTATGTGGCAGAGGCGGGCCTACCTGGACATTTCTGCATTGACAGTATGTTCTCTATTCTCCACCCCCAGAACCATCATCTTGGCTTCAGATGAGATTCCTCCTTTTAAGGAATTCCTTTATTTGGGCTAGCAAGAGGAAGTATGCACTGCTTCAGACCAAATGAGTGCTGACGAAAGCAGCAACACGGAAGAGTGAGCACTGAGAATGGCAAGGGCAAGAGGTAAGCCAGGGCCCTGTAGACACAAGCTACCTGCTGCAGGTACAACATAAGCAGGCCAAGAGCTGGGGCTCCCTTCTTGAAGCAGGTGCTTGGTAAGGTGCACAGTCTCGGAGCTTCAGTCCTTCCATCTGTATCCTGGGGATGAGGGATATCCCCCACAGCTAGCCTCCCCAGAAAGAAGGGAAAATTGTACAAACTGTGAGATCCCAATCCATCTCTGTCTAGAAGCGAAAGTGGGCATGGGGAGAGACCCTACTTTTGCTGTGGAATCTTTTAGAGTAGATGCTAAATCCTGTCTCCTCGTATTTTCACAAACAACCAGCAGGACAGAGAGCCCTCTGGCCAATTAGACCTCTGCCTGTGGCCTTGTTGTCTCTGGAAAATGTAGCTTTAACATCAAGCCCAGACTGGAGTTTGAGAGGGAGAAAGAAGACAAAGCTTCACTTTGGGACCTTGGTGCTGCCCGCAAACCTCCGTATCTCCCCGTCCTCTCTCCCTGGTGCCTCAACTATCTGGAATGACAGCTGTGGCTTTGGTAGATTATGAAAATCTCTAAGGCCACCCACCTCCATTCTTTCCCAAAGCCTCTATTTGTGGGACTCTAACAATGGAGAAAGGGATCGGTAGAGAGTGGAAACATGATCATTTAAGTACTCGTACAAACTTGCAAGCCACGGGGCCTCATACAATGGAAGGCATTTTTAAATTGTCCCTGCTAGCTGTCTGTATAAGCACTGTGATCTTACGTTGAAGACCAGCCATTGTTTTAGTAAAGTAATGTGTGGGGCCCATGTCCCAAGTGGGAACATATGACAGCACCTCATATAATGACTCCCTGGGTCAGGTGGTGGCAAGATGGACCTCAGCTGAGGACACTGTGACACTTACAGGAGATAGATTGGGGGAAAGTGCCCAGTGCTGATAGCCATGGGTTGCTATCCTCAGAGGCCTTTGAAAAGGGACATAGCCACTCAAGTTGGTCATGTAAAGGTCAAAGGTCAAAGGTCAAGAGACGATATTGTTTCTTGGGGTCTCCACTGTGGGTACAACATTTACCCACATTTACAACATTTCCAGAGCTCCACAACTGGCTTCCAATATGAACTTGACCTTGTGAAAGGGAGCAGTTTATAGCCCACGTGACTCTCTTCTGACCCAAGAGAAGAGGGTCAGGGCTGGTACACTCACCAGAAAGCTTTCCAAGTAGAATAGCCTGCGCCACGCAGAGGAAGGCTGACAGCCAGGCCCTCTGGGAAATTTTGAATCCCAATTCCAATGGCCAGATTCCTGCAAAAAAAAAGAAGGTACAAGACTTAGATATCACAGCTTAGAGTCATCATAGAGAGTAATTGCTTTGGTCAGACTAGCCTGTAGGCAGTTGATTAGGAGGTCCCAGTCCACTGTGGGCAGCACCATTCCCTGGGAAGATGGTCCTGAGCTATATAAGGAAACTAACTAATGCTGAGCCTGTGAGCAAGCCAGCAAGCAGAGTTCCTTCTCCATGGTCTCTACTTCAGGCTCCTAATTGATTTTCTATCCTGATTTCTCTCAGTGATGGCATGTAATTGTAAGCTGAAATAAACTATTTTCTCTCCTAAGTTGGTCAGAATGTTTGAATCATAGTAATAGAGAGAAAATTAGCATAACATGTAAAAAGTCTTGTCTGAACTCAAAAAGTGGGGACCTGTTAAGTCCTGAAGCCCTTCTTGGTGCCAGGGAACCAGGCATGGCTCTGTGGTGAGCAAAGGAAGAAAGGGGGCCCACGGGTAGGCCATAGCATCATAGGAGGGAGTAAAATCTTCCTCCTTGTTGCCCTTCTGCCAAGTCCCTGGTCACACTCTGTCTTTAGTGTGCTATAGTGAAGCAGAGAACATGCTGGCTCCAAGTCGAGATAGTGCAAGTTCTGCCACCATATTGCTGTACAAGTCTGTGTCAGTCCTTGGACTTTTACATGTCTGTGTACAACATGGAGATTCTGGCCTCCACCTTGAGGGATGATCATGTTACAGGACAACCTAACAATGCCTGAAAGGTTCTTAACACAGAGAGATAGATATTCTGTGCCCTTGAGTTCCTGTTTTGTATAGTTCAGAGATGGCCATAGCTCATTTTACCTAGGAGGCACATGAGAACCGGTACAAGGAAGTAAAGACACAAAACCTGAAGGTGACACCGATGTGGCTCAAGGCTCAGGTTTCCCATAAACTCTTGCTGTATTTCTCTGGGCTTGGGTAGTGTACATTGGGACTGCTTCTGGCTTTCTGCCTCTGCAGGACACTAGGGGCTTGTGTTGTGCACCTGAATCAAGTGCTAGGGACATAGCCACTCAAGCGGGTCATGTAAAGGTCAAAGGTCAAAAGTCAAGAGACGAGAGACTGCTTTGTGCAGAAGCCAGAGACTAGATCACAGTGAAGAGAGAATAGGAATAGGCAGGCACACAGGCAACACATACCTGATCAAGGGAGATGGGATACATGCATGATTGTAATTCATAATGTGCACACATGAACCCTTATGCCAACTTGCAAAGAAAGGAGATGTGTCCCAGAAGGGAACAGGGCTAGCCTGGGGGGTAATGTAATGGTAATTTGAGACTGCCTCCCTGGACAAGAGTCTACCTTGGGCATGTCCTAGGGGTAGTCCCTCCATGGAGAGCCCTTCTGATAACAGAGCTTCAACTCGCAATGCTGGCCTGGGGCCTGCAGGAGTTGTGGGTGGACTAGAGAGACAAGAGCATCAGTCCCCTCATGTTTGACTCTGGTCAATTGACTCCTGTCTGTCCACTTTGCTTGCAGTAGGAATTTGCCCCTCAGCTCTGGGCAGATGTAAGGGGCACAGGGTGCAGACCCGCAGCTGGGCCTGCCCTGTCTTTACTGACCACTCCATCCTTGGACTCAGACTCCCAGGAAAAGAACACAATTTGCTGCCTTGAAAGCCCACCAGGCCGGCTCTGGCCATAGCCCTCCGAACTAGATTCTGGCAAAGAGCACCACAGACAACACTCAGTGTTAAATATCAAATCTCCACTTTGGTTGAGGGCTTCATCTCACACCATATTTGCCTTCATCCCCTGTCACACATGTGTACATGTCTCTCATATGGGGCTCAATGACCCTGTACCCTGGGTCCACTTCAAGGGGTCTCTTAGACAAAGACCTACCCTACCAGGATTGAACTTATAAATATTTAGCTGGCATGCACTCCATTTAGTTCAATCATATCTTTGAGTCCTCAGTCCCCTGCTGGTGGAACTATGGGGGACAGACTAAGAGGTATGACCTTGTTGGAGAAGATGTGTCCCTGGGTGCAGGCTTTGAGGCTACAGAGGGCTAGTACCATTCCCAGGATGCACTCTGCCTCCTGCTTTCAGTTTGAGATCTGAGCTTCAAGCTGTTCCTATAGCCATGCCTTTACTCCTCCATCACAAACTCTAATCTTCTGAAACCACAAGGCCAATTAACTCCTTTCTTTGAGAAGTTGACTTGGCCATGGTTATTATAGCAATAGAGAAGAAACTAATATAGAAGTCTTGTTGGTTCCTGATTAGGATAGAAGACCCTATACTTCTGTCCTAATCAGCCACGGAGAGAACTACAGTTTGTTCTAGAAGCTTCTTCTACCAGTTTTATGTCCAAGAAGACCCTAAACCCCTAGTTTCAGGAGGAGGAAACACCAGGCATACAATTCTGTGGAAGCAACACATCTCAAGAATAAGTCCCTGCCAGTGTTTCTGTATTTCCTGTAGTCTTCCCTATAGCTGGTGGCAGCCTGGTTTATATTCAGCGTCATCCCTTGCCTCTCCCCAAAAGATGATCAAATAAGACCAGTTTCCTTGACCTGTTACAGAGCCCAATGCTAAGGATATTTTACCCCCACAAAGAGATCAACCTAGGGGGTCAAGCTATGCCCTGTGTCTCTTCTCTAATGCAGAGGCAGAGCTCCGTGGCTGGCTAATGGTCCACGGTTAGTATCCACCCTTCCATATACACAGGCCAGGAACATGACCTATCCTAGGTCTCTGCATGGAGCCACCAACCCGGTGTCAAGTCTAAAGTGATGCCTCCTGTCCAAAGTCCTGCTGTCCACCAGGCAGGCTGGGGAAGCCTCCTCCACTTCCTGCCGGGGAGCTGAGCTCTGATAAGCAGTACAGAAACTCCATTCTTCCATCCCTGGCAGGTCTCGTTGTCACTGCCCTGCCCTAGTCCTGGCACAAGGTTTATAGCCACACCCCAAGATCCTGCCAGGTCTTTCTCTGCAGGGCCATGCTTTGCTATAGGATCAGAAAATCTATCCTGAACACACCTGGGCTCCTAAGACAAGGTTGCCGCCTGAAACTACAGCCTCTCTGCCTTCTCTCCTTCCTACTGGCCCTTTTAAATTCAGTTCTCCTTTATGTGAGCGTGTGCATGCGTGCACGCACACAGGTACATGCATGCACACACAGCTAGCTGTGTTCCCATTCCCAGCTGTTCATCTTGTTAGTTTCTCATTGCTGTCACAAAATGCTTAACATAAACACATTAGGAAGGATGGAAAGAAGGAAGGAGGGAAGGAGAGAGAGAAAGAAGGAAGGACTTGCTTTCGCTCACAGTTTCCAAGCATTTAGTCTGTGGTCATCTTGCTTCACCGTGTCTGGTCATAGGGAGAGAGTATCATGACAGGGAGCACAGGGCAGAGCAAAGTTGTCCACATGACATGAAGGAAGTAAAGAAACACAGAGACAACCTCCAAGGACATGTCCATTTCTAACTAGGCCCCAACCCTGTGAGAATATATCAGCTGGCCCAAATGCCACTGAATTATGAATCCATCCCAGCCATTACAATCTGGTCATATCTCAGTGACTGGATTGATCAGCTGGGGGCAAAGCCTTCAATGCATGAGTCTTTAGGAGACACTTCATATCCACAGCACAACGAATGCTGGATGGGCGGGAAGCCACCCAATGGACAGACAGGGCCTTCCCATCTCCTTCATCATCAGCATCAGCTCTGGGGTGTGCATTGAATCCATAGCTCTCAGAACCAGTTCTCCATTCTAGTTACCAGGGAGCTTCACCAGAGGCCTTTGCCTGGGGCAGCTTTGCAGACTGATGAATTATGGGACCCGTTCCTGCAAAGTCTGATGGAAACAAACGCTCTGCTTGAGGAGCAACAGCCGCCGGTCAACATCAGCAGCAGGAGGAGGTTGAAGGCAGTGGTTGAAGCCATCTCCACTGTGAGAGCCTGTGCTCTGCTTCCTTGATCACAAACAGAGGCTTGGAGCCATGGACACCAGGGGCCACTGTGTGGGGGTCTCTGCATACTGGGTCTCTGTTCTGGGTAGAATCTGACCTGGGGAGCCCTGGAGGGGATTCCAGGGAACAAGGGCAGGACGGGCAAAACAGCAATGGCCACAATGGCATAATTCCTGAGCTGGTAGAAAAACAGGGACTAATGGAATATCAAGGAGAGGGGAGGCGGAGAGAAAGAGAGGGAAGGGAGAGGGGGGGAGGAGGGGGGGGGGGGGGAGGAAGGGAAGGCTCAGCTATCCAGGAAGGTCTTCAGAGGACAAACTCTGAGTCTATGGCTGGTTGTGCTGGCAGGGATGGCAGACTGTGAGGAGGAGAATATGTGCCTAATGTAGAGCCAATGGCTCTGAGGGGGGCCCCACCACAGTCTTTTGTAGAGCCATCCATGACTTCTGACCTAACCAAGCACTCTACAAAGGCATTCCTGGGCAAATAGGCCTGGCTGACCTCCTTCCTTGGGGCTTGGGGAAGGAAAAGCTGAAGTGAGAGGGTTTCATTCCCAGGACCGGCTATAAGATTCCAAGCAGTATTTATTCAAAAGGGTGCCGGGCACACATGGGATGACACACAGACCTGACTCCGCCACCACACCCTTGCTACAAATTTCCTCTTGGTGGGTTTTCCCAACACCAAGACATGTTAGTAAAATGTATCCCTTTCCTGACCAGCCATGCTTCCTGGGAGGCATGAGAAAAGGGACCTGACCAGAGGGCCAGGAAAGGGTTTACAGGATAGGGACACTGGCAGCTGGGACAGGTAAGTGGTGTCCGGGGAGTCAGGCTACAACTGCAGGGGCAGGAGCAGCCCCTGAGGAGGCCTCTCCAGGGAAAGGCGAGCCAAGGGTCTGTGCGGAAGGGCTGCCTCTCATCGAAGCTGGAGTTGGCTTTGGCTCCAGTGTTCAAATTTCTGTTTCCGTTTTCCCAGGGAGTCAGAGTTTCCCAGGGCGGACCAGACCCAGAGGAGTGGCTACTGAGGGGTTTTTTGGGACTGAGGACTTGGCACTAACCTAGGACTGCCCCAGGACACTTTGGATGTGAGCTGGTTACCTTGCAAGGGAAGGTGGCAGAGACAAGTCCCAGGGGAGGGTTTTTTATCTGGAGAAGGAATACAATGTCTTGGAAGGGAGCAGATCCTGAAAACAGCTAAGCCAGGGGCTGAGGATGTAGCTCAGCTTGGATAGTGCTTGTCCAGTGTGCAGAGGGCTCTGGGTTAGATTCCTAGTGGGAACTAAGCCTGGGTGAATAAATGTCCATAATCCTAGTGCTTAGGAGGTGGAGGCCGGGGGAATCTCAGCTTCACAGCAAGTTTGAGGCCAGTCCCCCAGCTCTCTCCCGCTAGACAGCCAGCTCCCTAAAACCCTCAACAGCCTGAGGATGTCAGAGTAATCCTTGTAGGGTGCTGCCTCAGCCCCCAGGGTGAGTGACAGGACAGGCTAGCCGGGCACTGCTTCAAGGACTTCATCGGTGGCAGTGGCAGCGGGAGATGCATACTATGCTCCAGGCCTGGGCTGGCTACAAACAAACAATTCAGGCTGTGTGGGGGCCAGGAGGCTACTGGGAACCCCCAAGGGTGGGAAGAATGGATGGGGGTGGGGAAGAGGCCGGGTTCAGTCACAAATACTGACTCTCAGCAGACAGAGCAGCCAGGCCCATGCGAGGTGCCAAGGAGGTACAGGCAAGGTCAAGGGTGCCCATTCACTGACGGGGCCTCTTCTGTCTGGATCCAAGGGCAGAAGAAACACTCCCCAGCTGGTCTCTGTCATTCCCTGATCCGAAGCCTGGTGGAGTGCAGAGGCAAAGGCCAGCAGAAGAATAGCCTCCTTCCCTTTCGTCACAGGGCATTCATCCCAAGGAGCTGGCCACTGCTTAGGCTTTTCTTTAAAAACCTAGGGGCAGCGGGAGGGAAGCCTGGCTCTACTCCCTAGCCCCGCCCCGCCCCGCCCCAATGGCTGCCCACCTACTTACCCTACCCACTATGTTTTCCTCAGGTTAGCCTCACCTCTTAGAGCTACCCGTCAGAGAAGTTGGGTAGCAAAGGGGCCCACAAAGGGGGCCTCGTGTGATGCCTTTGGAGGCTGCCCGATCTGTAAGGAGCCAGATACACGTGGGTGGGAGCCTGTGTCGATTATTACTGACGATCAGACTGGCAGGCTCTAGAATCACTTAGGAGACCGTTCTCTGAGCATGTCTGGAAGGGAGTCTGAAGATTGGCTTAGCTGTGTTGGGAAGCACTGCTCTATGGGCTGCAGATCCGGACTAAATAAGAAGGAAAAAATGAGCAAATGCCATGCATTCTGCTCCCTGACTATGGATACAATGTGACCAGGCATCAAGCTCCTGTGGCCATGTCCCCCACTATCTCCCCCCACCCCGCCCCCACCTTCCCACCCAGGACAAACTATGAGCCAAAATAACCCCATCTTCCCCTACGGTGTTTTTTATCAGGTATTGTTGCTGCAGCAATGAGAAAAATCAATTAATACAGAGTCCCAGAGACTGCGACCCAGCACCAGCTGCTGCTTCATCTGTCAAGTGGAGAAGAATTTCCTTCATAGGGTCCTTGCATGGATGGGAGATGGTCTCTGTAAGGTCCCAGGCTGGTGGCCATGCAAGGAATGGCCTCATAATTTCTCAGCTAATCATGTGAGGTTCTGGTCCATTCTGGTCACTTGGGGAAGCAGTGTGGGGAAGTTTTTCAATGGCTCTTCATTCTTTTTGGCATGTGGATCTCATAGTATGTACTCCTTACATGCTAGCACTACCCAAGGCTTCCATAAGAGGCAGTGCTGAGCTGGGCACTCAGAATCCTTTGACCACTGACTTTACATTATGGTGGTGGAGGTGGGAAAGGGGCTGGGTTTGCTTACAAGCATTGAGGCATGGCCCGCCCAGTCTTCCAGTCAGGGCTGGGAGACCTCCCGTGTCCTCTAACCACAGCATGGCCAGGTGAGGCTCTCCTCCTGAGTGACCAAGCCTAAGCCATGGGATGCCCGGGAGGAAAGGAATCCACTGGCAAACAATTGCCACACATCTCTGAAGCTTGGCGGTGGCAGAAGGGAAGTAGCGCAGGGGGTGGATCCAGAAACTTCATGGACAAAGTGACACTCAGGACTTTGGGGGTAGCTCTAATATAGTGGGAGAGAGAAGCAAGCTTCAGCCAGGAAGATGTGAGCTGACCCTATTGGGCAACTCAAGTCCTCCCCTCCCACTAAGTCAAGGCCCTCAACACTACCTATGGCGATGAGTTTCAAAGCCTGTCTCTCTCGGACACCTATCCTCTCTGACACTGTCTTAACCACACTCCAGTGGCTTTAAAAAGAAAATCCAAGTGCTAAATAGCCCAGCCCAAGCCCAGGGCTCTTTCAAGGCCAGAGGCAAGGGGTCGTGTCCTCCAAGCGGCCAGCACCCTGTTCCTGGGAGGCAGGTCCTAGTGCTGAGTGACTTGCTCAGAGGGCATACATTTGGAGATGAGTATTCCTTGAAACCCACTTATTGACACTACACTCAGATATTTTGCTTAAGACTATTATAGGCCTTGAGCTCGGTGCAGCTTCCAACATGAGACAGCATGGAGCATACACCAGGAAACATGCAGAGAGCCCTGTGCACCCTGCCACAACAGCCTGCAGCTGAAACAAACTCCAGTCTTTGATTACGATGCCCACAAGACAGAGCCTGAGGTCCTCTGCCTCAGGAAAAAAACAATGATAATCTCTCGTGTCTGTGGTGTGGCTACATGCTGGGCGAGGTTGGACGTGTTTTACATGTAGCAGCAAGTGGCACCCCCCCACACACACTGGGGGGTGGCCTCTCAAATGTCTATCATCATCCCATTTCACAGGTAGGGAGCCAGATATGTGTGAAGAAGTTGAGTGACTGGTCCTCAGGGTTACTAGGCTGCAGTAGACACTTTGGGTCTTGTCAGCCTCCTGCACACCAAGCCACCCGCCATCACAGAGAGAAGTGGTTATCTGGCTCCAGTCCCCAACAGGGCAGCAGGAACTGCCTATGCCTTCTCAGCTCATCCCGTGAGGTTCTGGTGGGGGCATGATTTCAATGGCTCTTCATTCTCTTTGGTTTTTGTTTTAGAAGCAAAGAAAGAAGTGTGTGTGTGTGTGTGTGTGTGTGTGTGTATGTGTATACTTGTGTATATAAGTATGTGTGTGGGCTGGCAAGATGGCTCAGCAGGTAAGAGCACTGATTGCTCTTCCGAAAGTCCTGAGTTCAAATCCCAGCAACCACATGGTGGCTCATAACCATCTGTAATGAGATCTGACGCTCTTTTCTGGTGCATCTGAAGACAGCTACAGTGTACTTATTTATAATAATAAATAAATCTTTAAAAAAAAGTATGTGTGTATGTATATATGTATTTATGTGCATGTGTGTGTGCACACAGGTGAGTGTATATGTGTGTGCTGGTGAATGAGAGTATTCCTTAGAAACATCGCAGCCTGAGGCATCCTATTGAAAAATGTTTTAATTGATATGTTGTTCTTCCATTTCTTTTTAGAAGCAAACAACATGAATGCACACACATGTGCACTTGTGGATGTATGGGCGTGTGTGTGTGCGTGTGTGTGTGTGTGTGTGTATGTGTATGCACTTGAGTGTGTATGGGGGAGGAGGACATTGCATTTCTGTCCGTGTGAATGTGAAGGCCAGGGGTTGACATCACTTATTTTCCTAGACCATTGTCTTATATTCTAAAAAATATTTATTTTAATGGCATATACATGTTTGTGTGTGTGAGGGTGCACATATGCCACAGAACATGTATGGAGGTCAGGGGACAACCTCAGGTGTCAGTCCTTGCTGTCCACCTTGTTTTGGAGCCAGGGTCTCTTCATTTGTTGTTACACTGTAGGCTGCAGGATGGGGGGCCCAAGAGCTTCCAGGGCATCTCCCTGTCCCCACCTCGCACATGGAGAGACATGCTGGGTCACAGACACGGACACGGAGCAGACACAACATCGCATGACTTCTGAGGCTCTGAGCTCAGGTCATCAGGCTTGGTAGCAAGTTCTTCTTCTCACTGAGTCCTCTCCATATAATTTTTTTGAGACAAGGCTTCTCAGTAAATCCAGAGCTCACTGATTTGGTTAGAGTAGATGGGCAGCAAGCCTCCAGGACCCTTTTA
>JADRCD010219124.1:4551-18613 GCA_019843815.1 Montemys delectorum
AGTTGTTAGGAAGTGAAGTGTCAGGGGCCGGCTTGGAACCTGGGGTTTAGATTTGTTGGGGAATAACCTGGAAACTGATGCTAGACGCAGGTTTTGTTGCAGGGTAGCCTGGAAACTGATGTTAGATGCAGGTCTTGTTGGAGGATAGCCTGGAAACTGGTGCTAGATATGAGCCTGTTAGTTAACTTGAATTGAATCTTAGGTCAAGTTCTCTAAGATGGAGTCAGAACCCAAAAGATTTGGTCTCTCATGGCCATTGGGGCCACTTGGAACATTTATATATCTATGTGTCCTTCACCCCCTTCTAACATCTTCATTGCCATTTCTGCCAAATATTACAAAGCAGGGGCTCATGACGGGTGCACACTGGCAGGTCAGTGAGGATTTCAGGGTGTGTAGTTGCAACTCCATTAACGTTGCATGGCAGAACCTAATAATTCCAGCTATTTGGAAGGCAGGGACAGGATACTCAAGAGCTCAGAGTCAGGCCTGGAGAAGTAGCACATGCCTTTATTTCCAGCACAGGCTTTATCCATGACCTGCACAGAGATATTATTACATACAATGGCTTCAGATTTCTTCTTTTCTTATTTTTTTCATTTGCTTATTTATTTGTTTTATGTGCATTGATGTTTTGCCTGTATGTATGAAAGTGTCAGATTCCTTGAAACTGGAGTTGCAGGCAGTTGTGAGCTGCCATGTGGGTGCTGGGAATTGAACCCAGATCCTTTGAAGAGCAGCCAGTGTTCTTAACTACTGGGCCATCTCTCCAGCCCTGGCTTTAGATTTCTTTACTCCAAACTTATTAGTAAACCCTAGTGCTGTTTTACTCTATCTTTTGGAGAAGCTGAACTCACCTGACTCCGTGCACCTGTTTTCACCGTCCTTTCCAGGTGGTTCTA
The DNA here is from genome assembly GCA_019843815.1 of Montemys delectorum. Lineage (NCBI taxonomy): Eukaryota > Metazoa > Chordata > Mammalia > Rodentia > Muridae > Montemys > Montemys delectorum. The sequence goes on from JADRCD010219124.1 coordinate 5,454, forward strand.
AACAGTGATTTAGATGATTTGATTTAGTGCCTTCCTTTCTGGGCACACTGACCTCCTGTGATTACTCAAGAAACTATATGGTGAGAAGAGGTGGGCATCATTCTCTCTCTAGGCACTGGCTTCAAAGCTGATTGCCAGGGAAGCATGGTAACCCCTTCTCTGAGGCCCAAGGTTCACCAAGCTGTAAAAGGCTCATCTAAATAAGTCTGACAAAGTTGCTATTTTCCTAGAATAACAAGTTGGAAAAAGTGAGTAGGAACTCATTAGGAAAGCTGTCTTTGTAACAGAGTATTTAATAAAGCTTAGTTTATGCAGACAGGTGCCTTGGAAGCTGCCTGTTCTCTGGGCTTCTTGGAATCCCTGTCACTTGGGTTGTGTTACCAGGGGCAGTGTGTTGATCCTGCCCTCTGTCAGCTGCAGAATAGACAAAGGCCACTAATAGAATCTCCACAGTAAGAAAGGGCAGAGAACCATCAATGTGTTGGTTGCGTGTGAATTATGCCCAAGGTATTTGCCTGACTTGTGGCACAAGGTTATCATATTCTATAAAGAACTCATTACAGCAGGATAGCCACATGGGCCTCACAGTTCTGTACAAAAAGAACACCAAAGATGATATATGTGGGGATGTGAAGTCACCACTCGAGAACCACAGCCAACATGTTGAGAGTGTTTTATTTTTTTTGTAGGGTAAAAATAAAGACAAAAATAAAACAAGAGCAGTAGTGATCAGAAGCTATTCAGGCCACCAGAACTCCAGGCAGGCTGCTGACTGTGGATCTCTTCTACTCTCTGGATGCCACCCACCCTATGCCAAGTGTCCCCATCTCCATTCCTCATTGCACACCCCAGCCTCCAACTCAGGCAGAGGCACCCCCACCTGCTCCACCAGAGGCCATGCTGGCCACCAGAACTCCAGGTATGCCACCTACCTGTGGGCCCGCACCTGCCACACCTGCCAGAAAACCAGAGAGGAAACAGAAAACAAAGAACAAAACACCCATCCAAAAAAGACAAACTCAGAAACCAGCACCTAGACCTATAATTGCTCCAAACCCAGATGCCTAGACACCAGCTTACAAACACAATAACAGCCAAGGCAATAAATCACCTCCAGAGCCCAGCTATACTACACGTTGAGTCCTGAGTATTCCAGCACAGCTGACACACAGGTAAAGTCCTTAAAAACAACTTTATAAAGATGATAGAGAACCTTAAAGTCAAAACAAGTAAGCACCTTAAAGAAATAGAGAGGAAAAAATTAGAGGAAATGAATATATCCATTAAAGAAAGCCGTGGAAAAAAACAAACAATTGAAGGAAATGAATAAAACCTTTCAAGACCTAAAAATGGAAAAAGAGCCAATAAAGAAAATACAGACTGAGGAAATTCTGGAAATGAAAAAAATCTAGGTAAATGAACAGAAACTACAGAGGCAAGCTTCCCCAACAGAATATAAGAGATGGAAGAAGTCTCAGGCATTGAAGACATGCTAAACAAAATAGATATACCAGCCAAAAAAAAAAAAAATCTAAAAAATTCCTGACATAAAACATTCAGGAAATCTGGGATGCTATGAAAAGAACAAACCTAAGAATAATAGGAATAGAAGGAGAAGAATCATAGCCCAAATGCCTAGAAAATATATACCAAAGGATTCTCCATCCTACCACAAAGACACTTGCTCAGCTGAGTTCATAGAGGCCCTATTCATAACAGCCAGAAACTGGAAACAACCTAGAAGTACCTCTCAATTGAAAAGTGGGTAGAGAAAACGTGGTACATTTACACAGTGGAATATTACTCAGCTGTTTTTTAAAAAATGGTATTGTTGGGACCCTTGCCAGAAGAAAGACACTCAGGTGCCTGCCCCAGGCATTTGGAGTGAAGTGGTAACCGGGTACAGTAGAAACTCCCAGGATTCTATGAGGGTTACCCTAGTAAGGACTCCTCCTAGTAATGGAGGATACAAAGCCTGAATTAGCCAGCTTTTGTAGTCATGCAAGGCTTCCAGGTGGGACTGGGACACCAACCCTGCCATAAAAGCTCAGACCCATAATCCCCTGCCTGCAAAATGTGCTGGGGCAATGAAAGCTCAGAGCTCATAGGAGTGGTCAATTAATGAATGGTCTAACTTGAGGTCTATGCCACGGAGGTAGCCCATGCTTGACACTACCTGGATGGCCAGGAAAGTGGTGAGAAAACATTGGAGAGCCCTACTTTCTTTATTCTATTTTTGTTTTTGAGTTAGAGTCTTTAGTATGCCCAGCTAACCTCAAACTCTGTGTAGTTGACTATGACCTTGAAATTCTGATACTTCTGCTTCTATCTCCCTAGTGCTATCAAACCCAGTTTATGTGATGGTGGGTACGAAACCCAGAGCTTTATGCATGCTAACTAAGCACTCTTCTAACTGAGCTGCTACATTCCCTGCCTTATTTGTCCTTTGAGATATTCTTGCTATGGAGCCTAGGCTGACCTCAAACATACATCAATGCTGCTGCCTTCGTCTCCTGCATACTAAGACTATAGGAATGTACTACCATAACTGCTATAGTTTAATTCTTTTTTTTTGTTTGTTTGTTTTGTTTTGTTTTGTTTTTTTCAAGACAAGGTTTCTCTGTGTAGCCCTGGCCATCCTGGAACTTACTCTGTAGACCAGGCTAGCCTTGAACTCAGAAATCCCCCTGCCTCTGCCTCCCAAGTGCTAGGATTAAAGGGGTGCGCCACCACTGCCCAGCTTATAGTTTAGTTCTTTAGGAAGCATTTCTACTTTTTTTTTAGTTATATGATACTGATAAGTTTTCTGTCCCAACACAACTGTATTCTATGAGCAGTTGCTCAGGTGTGATTGCAACACCTAATAAAATTCATCTGCCCTCAAGTATCATTTAATAAGGGCTAATAATAATTAACCTTAAGTATAAGAGTTATATTTAATAAGCATCTTAATGCCACAGATATTACCTCACTTAATCTTCACAGTGAAGTATGCTTTGTTACCTCTTTTTGAAATATATACATGTATATTTATATATGCATACAGAAACTTTTTTTAAAAAAGAATTATTTATTGTATGTATATGGGTACATCATAGCTATCTTCAAACACACCAGAAGAGAGCATCGGAACCCATTATAGATGGTTGTGAGCCACCATGTGGTTTCTAGGAATTAAACTCAGGGCCTCTGGAAGAGTAATCAGTGCTCTTAACCACTGAGCCATCTCTCCACCCCCCTAGAAATCTTTTTTATTGAAAATAGATTATTCTTTCATATAATAGTTATCTCTTTACAGAAATGAAGAAACAGAGCCAGGAGATGTTCAGGGCTGGTAAGGTCAGATAACCAGTGTAATATCAGATTCTGAGTAACAGACACTCAAACCTCAAGAAATGTGAATCTTCCCACATGGAGTGTCATGGCACTTGAAGCTGATGTTTCTGAGGTAATCACAGATACTTTGACTACTCATCAACCAGAGGGAACCTTTAAAGAGAAGCTGGGCGGAAGACTAGAAAAAGAAATGCAAAATTTTGCTGGGCCCCGTGGAGCAGCTGCTTCAGAAGCTAAGTCAGAAGAAAAGAAAGTTCAAAGCCAGCCTAGGTGGCTTCATAAAACTGCATCAAAATAAAAGTCAAATATGGACTGGGGATGTATCTCAGTGGTAAGAAAGAAAGAAAAAAAAAGAGAGAGAGAGAGACTGGGGAGGGTAGAGGGAGGAAGAAAAGAAAGAAGTGCTTTATTCAAAATGGCGTCTTACTATATTGTCCTTGTTGGCCCAGACAGGCTGGCCTTAAGCTTGTGACAATCCTGAATCTGCTTGCTGAGTGCTGGGATTATTATAGTCCTGTACTACCACACCTTGACTGGAAAGAAAAAAAAAATCATTCAGCTTGGTGAGCTGATTGTGTGAGTGTTCTGAATTCATCACTGAGGATTTTTCCCAGGTCAATCTTGCTTCTTGTAATTCAGCTTTTGTGTTAGAAGTTCCAAGGACACTGAGAAACATTCTGGTTCCCTCCCCAGTCACACCAGATTCTTGTGTTTACTAGCAGCTGCTATAGGAACATGCTGGTAGTTTCTTGTTTCCCACCTCACAATGGAGCTTTCCTACCTTTATGTTCAGAGAAGTGTGTTTGATGTTTGAGATCATGGACATGAGGGAGCCACGTTGCTATGTGACCCAGTCTCTCACACCACAGCCAAGAGACTGAAAGTGGAGGCAGAGTGGAGATCTGTGATGGTGGTGGTACAAGCCTGTAATTCCAGTACTTTCGACATTGAGATAAGATTTCTATGAATTCAAGGCCAGCCTGACCTATGTGGTGAATCACAGGCAAGACTGTGTGTCTGCCTCAAACATCACCCTCCATCCCATTTCTTCCCTCTAACCCTAACCCAACAAAAAGATTTCTCTGTTATGTCCTTTGCCAGCCATTAGAACGGGTCAGAAATGCAAAGTGATTATGTCTGTACAAAGTGAACCAATGTTTAGGGAACCATCCACCACACTGAAGTTATACTGTCAGTCTCAATACACTTATAATACACTACAGACTGAGAAGAGGAAACCCTCTCCTAGGAAATTGTCCATAAACACCAAGTAGACAAAATGTTAGCTTGAAGGCAATTGGATTAAGCCTAGATTTTTTTTTTTTTTTTTTTTTTTTTTTTTTGGGTTTTCGAGACAGGGTTTCTCTGTATATAGCCCTGGCTGTCCTGGAACTCACTCTGTAGACCAGGCTGGCCTCGAACTCAGAAATCCACCTGCCTCTGCTTCCCAAATGCTGGGATTAAAGTGCACCACCACTGCCCAGCAAGCCTAAAATATTTAAAATCAAAAGTTACTACACTGGGCAGGTGAGATAGCTCATCGTAAAAGCACTTGCTGTCAAGTCTGTTAGTGTGAATTCCTTCTCAGAGGCCCACACAGTGAAAGGAGGGAACCAACTCCTGCAACTTGTCCTGTGATTTCTGTGTGAGCATGTGCATACTTACACAGTTAAAAAAAATTTAAAGGCCATTGGAAAGGACTGATTCCATGCTCATTAGCCATGAGAGCTGTGTTGCTTGTCTCATGCTCATTTTCTCAAGTGGTAAAATGCAAGAGGTGTAAAGATTAGATGCTTACAACCCAAGGAAGGTGTGCCCTAAAGAGATCAAGTTGATAACAGTTCCTTCGTGTTGTTGTTTATCAGGGCCTCTAGTCAGCATTAATTCCTCTCTGCCTTAGCTGTGGGTCTGAAACACCTCCAAGAAAACATGAAGAATCCAAAAGGGCTGTTTGTTTTGTTTTTCCCTTTCTCAATCCCTGACTTCTGTCCTTCTTTTTGTTTTTTTATTTGTTTGTTTGTTTTGTTTTTTGGAGACAGGGTTTCATGCCAACAAGTCTGGCCTTGAGCTCCTGTCACCCTACCCAGCTCCCTTGAGCTTTTGAAGATGGTAATTCAGGAGTAAGAGTGGGAAAATGAATGGTGTTTGGAGAACTGGGGAGCTGGGAGGCATGCTACCCTCCCAGGGTATTGTAGGGAAGACGTGAATGTTTAGTAAAATCTGGACTAACAGCTGTAAAATATGTCATCAATCATTCCTGACTCGCAGATGGAGTCTTTACTACCTCTAACTCCAGGTCTAACTCACCTTGGGACTCAGGCAGCATTTCACAGCTGGATCCTTGCTGGTCCTGTTCTTGAGCTCACGCGCTCAGAACCTGTTTATCAAGACCAAGACTAAGGCTGTTGGTTGGTCTGCAAAAAAACAAAGCCATTAATGACAGTTAATGTATTAATTGCAGAAAGTCCTTCTTTAGGTTTCTGTTGGCAACAAGTTACCAGCTTACTGAGTAAGTGAAGTATATCCAGACTCAACTTACAACCTGGGCATGCTGGGGTTTAATCCTCCTGCTACAGGCTTTCATTATTATAGTTGCCAAAGTGCCAAGCTAACTACAAGCCATACTCACATGTCATTTAGAAAGAAACCAAGCCCCAAAACAGGAATGAATCTCACGAAAACACCAGTTAAATAAAGTTTATGTCCAAAGGAGAAAGCTTGTAAACCTGTGCTCAGGGTTATACTAATTACTTAAATCCCAACTGATCAAAGCAACTGCATTCATTGGTCAGTCTGCCACCACTCAGAGGAAGCCAGCAGCCTCATGATTCAGAAAAGGTCCTCATTTTTAACTCCTGTCTCCTCCTTACTCATCTTTAGTAACATAGTGCTCTCTCTACAGCATCCAGGAGAATATGCTCACTCTGACGAACTGAACTCAAAGCATGGCACTTTTTGGGGAAGGGATTCACTGCTCATCAATATGTGGAACTTGGTTATTTGGCCACCCTCTCTATCTAATAACCAGCCAGATGTTATACATATACCAAGTTTTCAAGCCAAGACAGAGGAAGAATGGAGAGGAATACCTGAAAACCATTGCTTCTGAGCCTGAAAACCTGGAACTTTCTGCTGGCTAATCAATACATTCTAGTATCTCATTAGGGTTTTAGTTGTCTCAAAAAAATTTTTTTTAGATTTATTTTACTTCAACTGTGCGTTTTGCCTGTGTGTGTGTGTGTGTGTGTGTGTGTGTGTATGTGTGTTGCACGCACAAGCCATACAGTGTCTGGTGTCCTTGGGGGGTTAGAAGAAGGTGTTGAGACCCTAGGAACTAGAGTCAAAGAGAGTTTTTTTTTTTTTTTTTTTTGTTTGTTTGTTTGTTTTTCAAGACAGGGTTTCCTCTGTGTAACCTTGGCTGTCCTGGAACTCATTCTGTAGACCAGGCTGGCCTCGAACTCAGAAATCCACCTGTCTCTGCTTCCCAAGTGCTGGGATTAAAGGCATTCGACACCACTGCCTGGCCAGTCAGTTGACTTTAAGTACATTATGTGAGTAAGTCTTACCCAATCATTTGAAAGTATAAGAGAGGGAAACATTTCCTCATTCTTAGATTCAGTGGCTGAGATCTTTGAATCAAATTCACGCATATTCAAAACAAAGCAGTAGAGATGGGAAAGAGACAGTTTACTTAATATCCAATAGGCACATAAAAGAAAACACCAGAGGGGAAGTTAGGATTTTTTTGTTTCTGTTGCCTGTAGTCTTACTAGGCTAAGGGGAGTGAAGGGTAGGTTCTTGGAGGACTTGGGAAAGGATTACGTGTGTTTTCAGAATGACTGAAGTAAGAGCTTTTGTGATAGTTTGTTCAGGGATGAGTGGTCTTACTATCTCCTGTGGTCTATAGCTCCCTAAAGGAGCAGTTCAGGCTTGATTCAGTCCTGAAGAGGAATGTAAGGCAACTTCATTCCCCTCAGCTTGTTTTCAGTCAGATGAGGAAGGTTCCAGGCAATTTTGTTCCTACATCTGACGAATCTCTAATGTCATCACTTAAAAATAATAATTGATATTAACTCTAGATTTCAGGTGGATGCCTGTAAAAGGCCTATTTGTAGATGGAGAGGAAAAAAGGAAACAAAACAAACTGAGACTCAGATCCTCCTATCACTGTATAGGTTGCCTCTGATGCCTGTAGTCTGTAATTTAAGCATGAACCTTATCTGTTCCTGTTCTAGCTCTCCAATAATTGACACAAAACCCTATTAAGTCTATTCACAAGCTTTAGTACTATAACTGGGCAGATAACCATCTATTCTAATCCTCTCAGACATGTGGTCCTGTACCTTCAAAATGGGTACTGCCCTGGCTTGCTCTGCTCCATGTGTGTCCTCATGGTGATCTCTCCTGATCTGTATCTCTTTCCTTGTGGCTCTTCTACTTCTGTCTACCTGAGACCCCTGGCCCTGAGATCAGAAGTCCTACCTTCTCTGCCCAGCCATAGTCAGCTCTTTCTTACCCAGTCAAAAATAATTGGGGAGATGGTTCAATAATCAAGACAATGCTAGCTAGCATCCGGACTATAACTGGATCTCTAGACTTAGAAATCAACATCTGGCCGGGCAGTGGTGGCGCACGCCTTTAATCCCAGCACTTGGGAGGCAGAGGCAGGCTGATTTCTGAGTTCGATGCCAGACTGGTCTACAGAGTGAGTTCCAGGACAGCCAGGGCTACACAGAGAAACCCTGTCTGGAAAAACCGAAAAAAAAAAAAAAAAAAAAAAAGCAATCAGCGTCTGGACACACAGTGCACAAGCCTACCGGGAACCAGATATGTGGGGTTTCCTGAGACACAAAGCCCGTATGTAACTGACACTGGATTATGGGCCCCAATTTGTCTTACTTTTTGTAGTGCTGGAAACTGAACCTAGGGGGTTTTAGGGAACCACACATTGTAGGCAAGTGCCCTACTACTGAGCTACATGCAGCCTACTCTTTCTCCTGAGTTTTGTTATGTTTGATACTGGGTGTCACTATCAACCCCTGGTTGATCTCTAATTCACTGTGTAAACCAGGCTGGCTCTGAATTCGCTTATATTTGAACCTGACCCTGAACTTCTGCTCTTCATAATTACTGTGTAGTCCAGGCTAGCCTGGAATTTGTGACAATCCTCCGGTGTCAGCCACCTGAGTGTTGGAATTACAGACATGAGCCATCATGCTCAGCTCCTTTTCCTTTAATTTAGCGTGGGGTTGCAACTACCTATTGGAGATAGAGGTGGGAGTTCATCATTAGACTCCAATGGTTTCAACTATATTTTTGCTCAATCACTGCCAGTCAGTGTTTTAGAATGTCTCATTATATAATTAATTTACTTAAATAGCTCTCAGACTTCAGGGAAACATGTTTATCACATAATAGTGTGGAGGATGAGATGCTCTAGACATTTTGGTTGTTGTGGTAAATCTCCAACCCCAATATGCTCATGCAAAAACATACAACTCAGTTATAATATTTATAAGCTGCACGCCTAGATTGGGCCAATTTACTGCTACACTACTTATTCCCCAGGTCATCCCTTGTTACTTGCAAACTTTCCAGGCCATGTGGTTTTGTTCCATCTTCATCTCCTCTCTTCTCCCTCATCTTCCTGCATCTTCCCTATCTTCCCCACCTTCCTCTCTTCCCCCACTTTCTAAAACCTCTAGTCCCACCTTTCCCTCCCACTGCCCAATCACAGGTTCTAGCCTTTATTTGACTAGTTAAAATGGGGAGAAGGTTCATATGAAATCACCTGAGTACGTGATGGGATCCACTCCTCTTCTGGGCTGCCCCTCTTGAAGAAGCAGAATTAACATCAGAATACAAACAGCACCAGGGCAACAAACAACCCTTGCCACACAAGAACCACTCTCAACAGCCACGTGCTCGGCAAAATGGGGCTCTCTGAACCATGTCCCTTTGGTCTTTTATGGAAACTTCTTTAGGTAGGTATGATCAAACAATGCACAGTAATATTGCAATGGGATTGGACCAAAAGTTGATGATCATAATCAAGTACTAACAGACAACTGTCAGGTGGGAAAACCAGCAATGCTTAGGATTCTTCAGCATTTCTCCTCTACCTGTGGGCAGGACCCTTTCTGAAAGAGGTCTTATCATCCTCATCAGACAAAAGGCCAGAGGAACTTTTGGTCAGTTTCAGGGTGGGAGGAGATAAACATTTCTAAGAACTGCCTGGGGGAGGGGAGGGGGGAGACAAGTGAAAGGCAAGCGGAAGGTCAGGGGTGTGGCTGTCTGAGGCAAAGGCAACTCTAGTCTCCTATTTGGTCACTTAGCCAGTAACAAGAGCTACAGTAGTGGTTGTTATTTTTGAGGCAGGGCCTCATGTACCACAGGTAGCCTCATATTTAGTATGTATCCAAGGCTGATCTTGAACTCCTGATCTCCTGCCTCCATACCTTTAGGGCTGGGATTGCAGATATTTGCCTCTGCATCCAGTTTATGCAGAATTGAGGACTGAACCCTGGCTTCCTGCTTGTTAGGCAAGCACTCTGTCAACTAACTGAGCTATGCCCTCCAGCCCATGATGTTTAAATACAAGGTTGTTTGAGAAAAAGCTCACCTCACACACTCACATGCACACACCCACACAGACACACAGAGGTTTTTGTTGTCCTAAAGTTACCAGTGGAGAAACAGCGATCTCATCTAAAATGTTTTCTCAGGTAAGAAAAGTCTTTACAATGCATGTATGATAAGTTCTACTCAACCACGTTCCTGCCTGGGTCTCCATAAGCCCCTCCCCTAGCATAGATTAACTATTCGAAGGAAAAGCAGCATGATCTAGTATTCTTGCTGTCTTACAAGCCTGTGAGAGTTTAGGAAGCTGGATTTGTTTATTCTTCCATGGTCATAAACATTTTCAACAGATGAAAGATGGGCAAAATAAGTGTTCTTCAAAGAAAAAGGGCTGTTATGACAAAGAGACTTCCAGACCACAGGGCCCCTGAGCCTGCGTCCAATCTGACAGAGACTTCCAGACAGCACAGCCTATGAGCCTGTGTCCATTCTTTTGTTGTTGTTGTTGTTATTGTTGTTTGTTTTTTGTTTTTCGAGACAGGGTTTCTCTGTGTAGCCCTGGCTGTCTTGGAACTCACTCTGTAGACCAGGCTGGTCTCAAACTCAGAAGTCTGCCTGCCTCTGCCTCCCAAGTGCTGAGATTAAAGGCATGCGCCACCACTGCCCAGTGTGTGTCCATTCTTTGTGGTGGTTTCTGTGCTAACATTTTAGGTGTGTTTCTGTACACACTCATGCCATCCTTTTAACCTGTGGTCTACCTTGCTCTCTGTACCCTCACCCACCCTATCCTCACAGTGACCCGCTCCAGTATATGGGCTTATCTTCTAAGAAGAGCAGCGCTGATTCCACACTTGGGCATCTGAATTTTTTTTCAATTAAAAATGTAAGTCAGCTTACAAAATGATGGGTTTTAACATGCCATTTACTTATTTATTTATTTATTTAATCTTTCTTTTTTTCTTTTTTCTTTTTTTGAGACAGGGTTTCTGTGTAGCCTTGGCTGACCTGGAACTCACTCTGTAGACCAGGCTGGCCTCGAACTCAGAAATCTGCCTGTCTCTGCCTCCCAAGTGCTGGGATTAAAGGCATGCGCCACCGCCTCCCGGCTTGCATGCAACTCTTTACACATCCCCACAATCATTCATCTAAATAGTGCCTAAGACCAGGTAAGTAAAGTATGACTCTTAAGGCCTTACTATCCAATCAGATTTATATAATAATAAAATCACAATTTACAAGATGCCAATGCAATAATTTCAGAACCAAAAAATAAAGACAATATTCTAACCCAATTAATCTATTTTGTAAGAACCTTTGCTTGGTTGTATAACCTCGTTTTCGGGTCTGGCTTGTCCTCATTGTCTGTCTCCAATGATGACCTCTCTCCTCCTGCTCCTGACCCTTCCTCCTCCAACTCTAACACATCATTTAACAGAAATTTGTTAGACATCTGTAGTGGTTGACACTGATCATCAATTTGATCAATTTGTCACCTAGGAGACAAATCTCTGGACACTTCTAAGAGCCCTATCTGTGGGTGAGGACCATTCTGTAGACGGGTCTAAAACTGGAGAGGGGGGGGGGGAGGGGAGGGAAGGGGGGGGAGAGAGGGAGAGGAGAGAGGGAGAGGGAGAAAGAGAGGGAGAAGAGAAAGCCTAGTGCCAACATTCATTGTATTCTGCTTGCTAACTCCAGAAGACACCCCTGCCCCCCATTCAGGACTCTGTGTAACAGAGTCTTGGCTGTCCTGCACTCAACTTGTAGAACAGGTTAGCCTTGAACTCACAGAGATCTGCCTGCCTCTGCCTCCCAAGTGCTAGAACTAAACATCATGCCTGGTCCTTAAAGAGTTTTTATCAGGCACTTGTCACAACAGTGAGGAGAGCGACTGATAGAGTGTCTGCTTTTGTAGTGTGGTGTATGAATTCCAAGATGAAACTGACTGTGTTGAGCCACACTCCTTCACCTTTGGGGGCATGGGAAGCCCTCAGTCTTTAGGGTTAAGGTTACACGTGATCTCCTTGCTCTCCATAGATCAAAACTATGTCAGCTCTCACCCTCATCCAGATTCTGGGCTCTAACACATACCTGAAGTAGAAATTAATATGTAGCTTAAGAGGTATTGACAGAGTGTTAAAAAAGAATACAGAGGAGAAAAATATTATTTCCTGCCCTTGTCAGTCAGGCAGAGTGGAATGAATTCACAAGGACTGAGAAGGTAATAGTTTCTCATTCACCAACCACTGAACTCTGAACATGGGAGATGCTGAAGTACTTCCTAACTGCTGACAGACCAGCCTGACTCCATCTTAAGATTAAAAGCCATTTTATTAGAAGGTCAAAATAAGTTCATTCCCATTTTCTGTAAAACTTGGGTTTGACCATGTCTTGACCTATTTTCTGGAATTTGACATGTTCCATACCCTTTACCCTAACCTCTACCCTGATAGGATAAGAAGTTTTGCTAAATAATTTGGATTTGTTCTGCCAAGTTCCTATGTAATCAAAAAACCCTTGAAAACCCCTAGCCTTGCAGTCTGGGGGTTCATATAAATCTGCTCTTCTCCTGTGTTCTATGCTGTTTTTCCAAACCCTGATTTAGGGAAATAGTCTGACAGAAAATAAAGCTTGCATAATTTGACAAAAAATTTAGGTAATGTTCTTTACTTTTATTCGGTTGGACTAATCCTACCAAGTCTTATTTTATTTGTAATTAAGAAAGACTTGGCATCTCTATTAGAGGGTCCCTGAGGTGATGTTAGGCAAAGAGGTAAGCACAAGGGACACACAAGGACACACAAGGGCAAAGCTGATCCACAGGTTCAGTAGAGAGAAAGGTACTGATCCATGAACACTAAATACACAGTCTATAGGGCTGGAGATAGGATTCTGTGGTTAAGAGCATGTACCCACTCTGCAACCCCAGATCCAGGGCATCTAATTCTTTTTCCTAGCTTCTATAGGCAGCTGCATTCAAATGTACATACTCATGCAAAGACATATACAAGCACATATTTAACAATAATGGAAAAATAATCTTTAAAAATATAAAAACAGTTTATAAAAATTCAAAAAGTAGCTGGGCAGTAGTGACACTTGCCTTGATTTCCAGCACTTGGGAGGCAGAGGAAGGTGGATCTCTAAGTTTGAGGCCAGCCTGGTCTACAAAGTGAGTTCCAGGACAGCCAGGGCTACATAGAGAAACTGGAAGAAAAAAAAAAAAAAAAAAAAAAAGAAAAGAAAAA
>JADRCD010219124.1:18713-66398 GCA_019843815.1 Montemys delectorum
AAAAGAAAAGAAAAAAAAAAGCAAACAACAACAAAATTCAGAGTGCAAAATAAATGCCACTTACAGCTTGTACTGACTGGTTTTGTGTCAACTTGACACAAACTAGAGTTATTGGAGAGGAAGGAGCCTTGGTTGAAGAAATGAGGAGATCCAGTGCTCGCTTCAGCAGCACATATACTAAAATTGGAACGATACAGAGAAGATTAGCATGGCCCCTGCGCAAGGATGACACGCAAATTCGTGAAGCATTCCAAAAAAAAAAAAAAAAAAAAAAAAAAAAAAAAAAGAAAGAAAGAAAGAAAGAAAGAAATGAGGAGATCCAGTCGTAAGGAATTTTTTTCAATTTGTGATCTATGGGGGAGGGCCCAGTTCATTGTGGGTGGAGCCACCCTTGGGCTGTTGGTCCTCGGTTCTATAAGAAAGCAGGCTATGTGAAGCAAGTCAGTAAGCAGCATTCCTCTACTACCTGTGCCTTTTATCTACATAGTGAGATAGGATCTCACTATGTAGTCTTGGCTGGCTGGACTGGAACTTGCTTTGTAGACCAGGCTGGCTTTAAACTCACAGAGATCCATCTGTCTCAGCCTCTAAAGTGCTGGAACTCCAAGTGTGTACCATTATGCCTACTCTAAAGTATTATCTTGCTGGGCAGTGGTAGCTCGTGCCTTTCATCCCAGCACTTGGGAGGCAGAGGCAGAGTCAGACAGATTTCTGAGTTCGAGGCCAGCCTGTTCTACAGAGTGAGTTCCAGGACAGCCAGGGATATACAGAGAAACCCTGTCTTCGGAAAAAAAAAAAAAAAAAAAGACTATTTAATAGCCAGGATAGTACATTATAAGCAATGTAACTGGCTTAACCAGACCATCTGGGTAGTTAACAACAACAACAAAATTCTTGAGAACTCATTATAAATTCAGGATGACACTGTAGCCATTAAAAATACTCAGGTATTTCCCTAGCATGGTACAATTCAGTCATAATCATAAATATTCATAAATTATTTCTTCCTTTCTTCATGATTCTTAGGGTGTTTAGGTAGTAGTATTTTAAAGGAAGCCCATAAATGAGCTATTGGCCCTGGCTAGGGCCAGTTATAACATGTTCGAGCAAAAAATGAAGAAAGTACCTTTGGAATATACTTGCATAGTCAAGTGATAGCAGGGAGTCTTTAAAAGATATCTTGTTCCTGTCTTTCCTATGAAAACCACTCCAATTACTTTTTTTTTTTGTATTTATTTATTATATGTAAGTACACTGTAGTTGTCTTCAGACACACCAGAAGAGGGCATCAGATGGTTGTGAGCTACCATGTGGTTGCTGGGATTTGAACTCAGGACCTTTGGAAGAGCAGTCAGTGCTCTTAACCACTGAGCCATCTCTCCAGCCCTCCAATTACTTCTTGATCTCCACTTTGAGAGTAGAGGAAGCTCCAGAGCTTCCAGGTTCTTCCTTTTTAGGCCAGTCTGGCCTGGAACTCATTGAGATTCCCCTGAATCCTGAGTGCTGGGATTACAGGCCTGCACTACCACAACAGGCAGATGTATTTCTTTTTAGGAACAGAAAATTTAAAAATATATTTGCATTTTTTTAAAAAAAGATTTTTATTTTGTGTACATGGTGTCTTGCCTGCATGTATGTCTATGCATGATGGTCTTGCCTGGTGCCCAGAGAGGCCCAGAATAGTGTGTCAGATCCCTGGAAGTGGAGTTACAGACAGTTGTGAGCTGCCATGTGGGTGCTGGGAATTGACCTTGGGTCTTCCAGAAGAGCAGCAGGTGCTCTTAAATACTGAGCCATCTCAGTGCAATTTTTTACACTTTCAAGGTATTTGATAATTTAAAACTAGTTTTGGTAACTCAGTCAAAACTCATAAATTCTAACATTTCTTCAAGAGAGATGACTCAATGTATAAAAATGCTTATGACCAACCTAATAACCAGAATTCAACCTCTTGGGCTACATGACTATGCCAAAGGAGAGAACTAATCTCCATATTCAAACACACACACACACACAGTGAAACATAAATAACAAAGTAGAAATGTATGCTTAGTGCTGTTTGTTGCCAATGGAAGTTTGGAAAGTTTTGTTTGTTTTTGTTTTTTGTTTGTTTCAAGATAAGGTAGCCTTGGCTATGCTGGAACTCACTCTGTAGACCAGGCTTGCCTGGAACTCAAAAGAGATCTGCCTGTGACTGCCTCCAAAGTGTAGGGGTTAAAGGTATGCACCACCATAGTCAGGCTGGAAACAATTCTTAAAGCTGTAAGATTTTATTACCTAAGGACAAAGATAGCAATTAAAGTTCACTATAAGCCCCCAAATTTTTTTAGGTCAAATGCAAAAACTGTAAGGTATTTTAACTTGAAGTATATCAATAGTAAATTTAAAAAATTCAAATGTATTTTATAAGCAGTTACTAAGAATGCATCATGGAATGGGCATTGTTTTAGGTGCCTGAATACAAACATAAGAGAAAAATCTTTGTCTTTAAGAGTTGTATTTTAGTGAGATTTGTCAGGTTTATTTATTCTATTCCTTTAGAGGAACAGTGTTACAGAACTTTTTTAAAAAGTTGAGGTCTTCGCAGGTTTAAACTATGTTTTAGGAATTGGTTATTGAATTAAAGCAGCATTTCAGAAGTATTTGTTTGAATATGCATAGTGGGCCCTACAGCAAAAGCAGTGAATCTTGTCAGTTTTTTACAGTCATTTCTACACTTTGCAGCAAGGGACCAGTATCAAGATCTGGGGAAAAAAAATTCTCTTTCCTTCTATCCTCCCTGGATCACTGAACCAGGTGTTAGGGGTTGCTGGGCTTAAGGAGTATCACAATTACACTTTCATTTCTTACTTTTTCATCTGAAAAGTTACTTCAGGGTCTACCTCCTTCTCCCCCCCACCCCCCCCGCCCCTCATTCTCCAGAACTTCCCTTTTCTTTGTTTTCTCTAGATTACTCCCTTTTTTCTAGAATCACCTCCCTTTTAAATTTTCTTTAGAAACATTTAGATGTTCGATTATTGTATATTCCACAAGGAATGGTGTGTATTTTGCTTCCACTTTCTCCCCTCACAAGTGGTTTTTCTGGGCAGAAGAGCTCTTCACGGCTGGAGGATTTGTGTGTTTTCAGAAAGTGGCACCATTCCCACGGTAATTACCACCATGAAATTCGCAGAGGCTTGAAAACTTCAGTCCAAGTGAGCAAAGCAAAACAACCCAGTTATGCGTTGGGTCATGTTTGAGAGGGACAAGTGGGAATTAGTGAATGAACCATGTCAAAATGGGACTTTATTAAACGACTTATTAAAGACACAAGAACGAAACCTCTGTTGGAGAATTGAAATTTTATTTTGTGTGTGCAAGTGGTGTGTGGAGCAAATCTGCAGAAGTCGGTTCTCGCCTTCAGGTGCTCAGGCTTGAAAGTACCAGTTGAGCAGTCTCACAAGCCAGGCCCTGAAAGACAAATTGTAAAGCTTACTTCAAAAACAGAATTTAGGGAAGGTAGGAACTAAACTGAGTGTTTCCACGACAACTTTCTCTTCCACCTCAAGCCAGAAACTGGGCATAGGTGCGCGAATGCTGCAAAAGCAGCTTCCAGAACTTTCCAAGCTCAGTAGTAAGTCCTAAGGGGTACTGTTTGGTGAGGACAGCCCTCACCTTTACACCTTTCGCGTCCTGCCACTCCTCCGCGTCGCCTTCTTCCCCGGGGCGTTTGTTTACGTGCTGTTGCGTAGTAGGCAGACCCCGCCCCCGTCCCTGCGGGCGGCCGCGTTTCCCGCGCCTCGCCGCTTCTCCCCTTAAAAGGACAATAGAGGCGGCGGGAACGCGCGCGGCCGCCCTGCCCTCTCCCCGCCCAGCCCCCGACGCGCACGCGCCCGTATGCAAATCAGCTCGATTCAAGAGAATTTGGTCCCGGGAGCCGCGCCTGCGCAGAGGGAAAGCGGAATCTATACCTCCGTCCGCGGTAGCAACTGAAGAACTGCTGGAGACAATCTTTCTGGACTCGGCGCTGGCGGAGGGAGTGCTTGCAGAGGGTTGGCCTGGTGCAGTTTGCTCCGTGGGGACGCTGCTGCGCGTGGAAGGTGAGTGATTCTAGTCCGGACACCGGTGCAAAACTGTCTCCGAGGTTTTGCTTTCTGTGATTTTTTTTTTCTTTCCTCCCTTTACCTCCCCCGCCTCCTCCGTCCTTCCCGTACACAAACACACAGGAAGTTTTGTCTTGGAGATGGCATTGCGGGGAGCGCTGTCCTCGTGCTCTCCGGACTCCAGATTCTTTTGTACAGAGGTATTGGAGATGCGCTTCTTAATTGTGGAGGATATCTGAGGTAAACTGAAAGTCAGGGTGTGGGGAAAGTGAGTGCAGCGTGGAAACGAACGAGCAGCGGCGGACTTGCATCCACGCTGAAGGTGACAATGACTTTTCTCAGTCGTAGTGTTCCCTGCCGACCGGGAGAGCAGGGTTAGGGTCGCAGATCCCGTGTGGGCTCCGGCCAGGGGCTCGGACTACGCGTGCACCCGCGTGTTGCGCTGTCGTGGCGCTCGCGGTGGTGTTTGCACGCGGGTGAACAACAAAGCCGGAGCTCGGAAACTAACTTGCCACTGCCTGGAGCCGGCAGCCACACAGGCTGAAGGCAGCCGGTGAGGGCCAGCGCCGGGGTTGCGCGACGCACGCGGCGTGGCGTTGTTGAAGTCCTCAGGGACGCGGCTGCGACAATGAGCGCGCAGCACGCGGTCTTTGCACTCGGCCGGTGCCGAGTGGTCTCTGCAGCCCAAAGTTCGCTGTCCGTCTGGTCACCTGTAGCGTGGGTGCGGGAGACACGGGAGGGGTGGCCGTGGCCCGCGGAAACAAGCCGTGCGGACGAAGGCGGCGGCGCGGTCCGCTGCCTGAGGCACCCAACTCTTTTTTTTTTTTTTTTTCTTTTTGTGTGTGTGCTTCACCTGACAAGCCACGTGCTTTAGGGCCGCGACCGTGCTGCATCCCAATGTCCAGCTCGGAGTGAGCCGCGGGCTGCGGTCGCCGTCGGGGCTGTCCGGAGCAGGACAATGTGATTTCCTGGTGATGGCGTCTTGCCAGTTTCCAAAGCACAGCGAAAGTCGCCAACTCGCAGCACACGCACGGCGGCGGGGACCTCTGGGCGTTTCTCATCCGGGACTCCGCAAAAGTTTGGCCCTAGGGGCCAACGGCTCACGACACCCGAGCTCGCGTGGGTCCCCGGGCGCGGGTCCCGGTCGCCCCGACGTCGCCGATGCCGCCGGACAACAAAGGGCCGCGTGTGCCGGAGCGGCGCGGGCCGGGCGGGGCGCGGGGCGGCTTTTGTCCCTCAGGTCCTCTTGGAAACTTCAGCGGCGGCTCAGCGAGGCTGTGTCCGTGGGGGCGCCTCGGCCTGCGGGTCACCCATGCGGCGCGACGGAGCGCTGCTCGGCGGGGCGCACGCGTGGCCGGGGCTCCGAGGCGCGGGAGGCCGCGTCTGGGAGGTCCGTGCATCCGCCTTTGAAGTGGAACTGTTGCCATGTTTGAATTACGTCAGGCCGAGCGTGCGGAGCGGCCCGGGAGCAGAGGCGCGGCCTTCGGGCGGCGCCGGCGGGGCGCGGGCCGTTGTTCCTGTGCAGGTGAGGGCGGCGGGTGGCGCGTGGTGCCGGGGGACCCTGGAGCGCTGGGCTCCTTCGAGGAGTGGCGCCCAGCACCCCACCCCAGGACCTCCGACTACACGCGGGGAAGTTTCGGGGCGCCGGCTCTTGCTTCTCCTGGGAGTGGGTACTGAGGAACTAGGGGGTGCGTGCCGCCTTTGTGTGTTTACACGTGGGACGATCGGCGAGGCGCAGAGCAGGTTTGGCTGGGTGGCTTTTGAAGACCGTGCAGTTCTTCTGGTAACCAGCACCCCAGTCCGCCTCTTGTTATTTTCTTCTCACCTTTCCTTAAGGCAGGTGAAGAATGACTAGGGAGCCAGACGTGCACCGTACCCACCTCTCCCTCCATGTTAGGAGTTCGTTCCAAGTAGGCTTTTCGTCTTCTCTCAATGTTTTCTAAAGAAGGTTCAGGTGAATTTTTTAGTAAGAGGTGGACGTAAAACTTGTTTCTAGCAGAGTACGGAAGACACCTGCTTTTGAACTGAAGTTTGTCAGACTTGGAAATAATTTTAGTGATTTTTGTGCTGCAAAACTGAACGGGAAAGTCTGGGGTTCGATTTAGAGTCCGGGCAAAGCCTAAATGAGTTTAAAGTATTCAGAGGATGTTTTGTATTTTGACCTTAAAATATACAGGACTCAGATAAATCTCAGATGACTTGGGAACTGCGTTTGGGGAGTAGGGCTTTTTAAAGATAAAGGATGCTGGGAGAAGTTGCCAGAGTATCACTCTGCTAGGGAGCCTTTGCTAGTTTCACAATTCCTGGGAACTGAAGTTGACCTTCTAGTTACCCTCTTACACTCTTTTCAAGCTAACTTTTTGGTATGTGGCTCCAGGCATAGCTCAAAAATCATGCTCGTTTGACACATGGATGCTTCTTTGGTATTTGGGGTTTGCTTGCAGTCTAGACATTCAGCCAGCAACACCATATCTGTTGCGTCTTTCACGATTTCTCCTGTGTTTCAGTTAGCTTGTTTTCATCTAGATGTGGCCTTGACTGGGAAATAATATTTTTTGAAGTGAATAGAGAGTGTATCAAGAAAATTAAAAACCTTGGATATCACAACCTTGGCTTTACTTTGGTTGACTCCACGGACATGTGAAAAGAACATGAGGTACTTTGCCAACATTGTTTTGTTTTTGTTTTAAGTAGGCTACTTATTGCAAGACTTCAGCTTCCTAGGAAAGTCTATATACACATGTAGAACTAAATGATTCTATTATAATCAAATGATATTTGTAAGAGAGGTTTGAACGAGTTAAGAGAAAAAGAAAGGCAAGGTTTCACTGCCTTCTGTTATTTTTGTGGGTAGTTGGAGATTTTTAAAGAACATCTGTGTATGAGTATCTTCATATATGAGGCCAGGTGACTATTGGGGAAGTTGGATCTCTCAACCACATGAATTTAGGAATCAAGTTCAGGTAGGTAGTCAGGCTTTATTGGCTGAGTCATCTTGCCAGCCCTATTCTCAATACCCAGCCTCAAAACTGTGTGCTTGTTTTGAACCCCATGTTAGATAAGTGTTGTACCACTGTGCTGCCTCCACAGGTATAAAATACCACCCGAGACATGCGTAGCCTTGGCTGTGTCCTCGCTCTCTAGACCAGACTCACCTGCCTCTGCCTTCCAGGTGCTTGGGATTAAAGGCCTGTGCCACTGCTAGCCAGCTAAAATAAATTTTTAAATGGAAAAATCTTTTGTTGTTGTTGTTGTTGTTTTGTTTTCTTTTTAAAGATTAATTTATTTGCGTTGGCATTTTGCCTGTATTTATGTATGTTTGTGTGAGGATGCCCATATCCCCTGGAACTGGAGTTACAATTGTAAGCTACCATGTGGGTGCTGGGAATAGAACTAGGGTCCAGAAGAACAGCCATCAATCTTAACTGCTGAGCCATTCCTCCAGCCTCAATGGAAAAGAAAATTTTAAGCCAACTTCCTAAGGCTGCTTTGAGGACAATTTCCCATACTTTGCTCATAGCTAGTTACTTTAGAAATAATGTCCTTTGGGTTTGCTTGCTGCTCTTCCTAAAGACTTGATAATAGGATTCCCCCCACTCATGCCAGGTGGCCCACAACCACCTGTAAGCTCCAGAAGACCAAACTTCCCCACCTGGCCTCTTTGAGCACTCTAACACTTGTACACACATCTACATTGACATGCATACACATAATAAATCTTTTTAAGGTTTGGGCCTTCTCCCCAGCACCTAAAAGCAATTCTTTAAAACATTATTTTCCCCTTTTCCGGAGATGATAAAACCGATTAGCTGGGAAGAAAGGTAACATATTTCTCAAGCCCTAGCTTAATTATTCAGAATGCCTAGGACCAGGGCTGTGTGTTGTGGTACTTATAAAAGCTTTAATCTCAGTACTCGGCAAGCAAGCTGGGTTTCAGAGTTTGAGTCAACCAGGGTTTCACAGAGAGACCCCATTTAAAAGAAAGAATGCCTACGACAGGAAGCTGGAATTCTTTGATTCACTTTGATGATGGAAGTAATAACTATTTCACAGGGTTGAAAATGACAGAAATATGGGCAGTAAGTGGCTGCTCTTCTCAGGGTTGGGAAGTGGACATCTTGCTGAAGATAACACTGAAACTCAGTTGCTTTGCCCAGAAAAACAGTAAATGCTGAATGAAAAGAGTGGGTGTGTGGTCCCTTCCCCCACCAGCAGAAACCAGTTCTGGGAAGACACTGCCCTCAACTTCTGTTTGTCATTCCAGATCTGATTCAACCATTTTACACCAAAAAGTCCAGTGAAGACCTAGTAAATGTCACTACTTTGTTCCTGATTTCTCAGGAGTGCCGCCCTGGGGGTCCCTGCACCTTTGAGACTTTGCAGATTTCAGTTGGAAATTCTTGATATCATTTGGTTCTCAAATTTGTTTTCTTTCTTTTTTCTTTCTTTCAAATTGTTTCTACAACTAAGAATTCTAGTATTGTAGGAATAATCTTAAAAATCTAGTCCAAAAAGAAAGGCATTTGTTTCCAAGGTGAGAAGGCTTTCTTTCTCTACCAGGAATGCAAAGGTTACAGATAGTTGCTGTTACAGATTTATTTTGTTGTAGTACAAAAGTTGTAACCTGAGCTAAAACAATTTATTTCTAGTTGTGTATTTTGTTTCCATCTATTAAAAGTTTGATTGGGTTTGGCATTTCTATCTGGTTAATGTTAGTGAATGCTGGATTGAAATAGGCTCATATCTGCCCCCTTCTTGAAATAATATTTTTGTACAGTTTGTTATAAAAATTATTTACCGTTAATCTTTTTTTTTTTTTTTTTTTGTATTTTCGAGACAGGGTTTCTCTGTGTATCCCTGGCTGTCCTGGAACTCACTCTGTAGACCAGGCTGGCCTTGAACTCAGAAATCCTGCCTGCCTCTGCCTCCCAAGTGCTGGGATTAATGGCATGTTCCACCACTGCCTGGCTACCGTTAATCTTCTTAGTAATTCATTTCTTTTACATTTTCTGGAACTATTTAAACTTTTTTTTTTTTAACTACAGGATCCCATAGATTAGAAAGTTACTTTTGGAAACGTAAAATCTTCTTGTTCACTTATTTTATGTGTATAAATGTCTTGCCTGCATGTATGTGTGTGCACCAAGTATGTGCCTGGTTCTTGGAAAGGCCAGAAGAAGGTTTCAGATCCCCTAGAACTGAAGTTAATTTAATAGATGGTTGTGAGCCACCATGTGGGTGCTAGGAATTGAACCTGGGTCCTGCCAAGCAATGTCTGTAGTCCTCACATTCTTATTATTCTTATTGTAAATTATCTTCTTTATAATAATATAATTATTTTTCTAGTTTCTGCCCTTTATGTTCATCTTTGCCATCCTGCTTTTTTGGTAGTAAACAGATGTCCATTTCTGTGTGTATAGTTAGTACCTGGGTGTAATGTATGAC
The DNA here is from genome assembly GCA_019843815.1 of Montemys delectorum. Taxonomy (NCBI): domain Eukaryota; kingdom Metazoa; phylum Chordata; class Mammalia; order Rodentia; family Muridae; genus Montemys; species Montemys delectorum. The sequence goes on from JADRCD010219124.1 coordinate 28,241, forward strand.
TTCTTGTCCTGCCAGGGTTAACTTGTGTGTGTGTGTGTGTGTGTGTGTGTGTGTGTGTGTTTTGGTTTATCGAGACACACACTCTGTAGCTTTTGCCATCCTGGAACTTGCTCTGTAGACCAAGCTGGCCACGAATTCAGAGATCCATTTGCCTCTGCCTACTGAGTTCTGGGATCAAAGATATGTGCCAGGACTGGAGAGATGGCTCAGCAGTTAAGAGCACTGACTGCTCTTCCAGGGGTCTTGATTTCAATTCCCAGCACCGGCATGTAGGCTCACAACCATCTGTAATGGGATCTGATGCCCTCTTCTGCTGTGTCTGAAGAGAGTGTTAGTGTACTTACATACAGAACATGAGTCTTAGAAAAAGAAAAAGGTGTGTGCCACCACCACCTAGTCAGGGTTAAGCAGTAAGTAAGATCTTGTTTGTTAGGCATTTTAATAAATAAAAGTGTGAAAGAACTAGGCATTGTGGCACAGTCCTGTAATCCCAGACTGGGAGATGTAGGAGGAGAATCAAGAATTTGAGGTCATCTTCAGTTACCTGGTGAGTTCAGGACCTCCTGAACACAGCCTCAAAACAATAAAATTGGGCTGATGGTGGTGCACATCCTTAATCTCAACAGTGGGGAGGCAGAGTTAGGTGATTCTGAGTTCAAGAACAGCCAGGGCTACATAGAAATCCTCTCTTACAATCAACTAAACAAACAAAACAATAAAATTGTAATGATGAGGGGCTTGGAGAGGTAGCTCAAAGTTAAGTGCATGAATTTCAGAGGACCCAAGTTCAGATCTTAACGCACATGACACAGCTGCCTGTAACTCCAGCTCCATAGGGAGCTCTCTCTGACCTCCATTGCTACCCACACAAACGAATATGTGCACAGGTGTAGAAACCCAGAAACAGTGAATAAAAAGTAAGTGAATTTTGAGAGAATGAAGACATTGAAAGTTTTATGAATAAACTTTTCCTGGTGAGGGATGGAAAGGAAGCCATTTCAGACAGAATATCGGCCTGAGTCCTGGAGTGGCTAGTTGTCAAATCTGATTTGGCTCTCTTGGAATAACAGTATTACAAGGTGGGAGCAGCTGGTAGAGAGGACTAGATTCTGAAAAGCTTTGAATTCATTGCCAAGGAGTTCAGAGCTTAGCCTACAGCCAGAGTTGGTACCCTGGAAGGATGATTAATATTTGAGTTGTGAGTTGAGAAGATAAGCAAGTCAGTCCTGACAGAAGATCAGTCTCCAAGATGGACAGAGAAGTAAATAAAGCAGCAGAATATCTAAGGACTTTTGAGATTTGGTGGAGAGCCATGAACAGAGTGAGAAGTAATCAGTTAATTTTTCAGATTTTTGGCTGTGGCTGTGGATCATAACCAAGGAAGCTAGACACTGAAGAACAGATTTGGAGGGACAGTATTATCATCAGTTTGGGACATTTAAAGATTAGAATGGTTGGTAGTCACAAAAGGAAGAGATTGGATCTGGTCAAGGATGTTTGAGAATTTCCTGAGACTAGACTAGTCCAAACTAATGGCAAAATGTGATGTTGAGGGAGAGTGGCAGTAGAGGAACTGGCATTAAGACAAAACTGTCAATTGAGTTAGAATCTAAGTACAGCATAATGGATACAGTCCTGGTCCATCCTTACCACCACAAAAAGAAGTTGTCAGTGCTGAATGTTTGCCCTCCTGTTGGTGTGTAATATGCAAGAGTTGGAATTTAGTCCTATTTTCAGATGACATAAAAGTTAGGAATGCACCTGAAGTTTGGGCCAGGTGTGTATCTGTCTGTCATTCCTACTTTTTCCTGAAGAAAACAACTCAGTCAAATACCCAGGATATATTCTAGGAATAGAAAACTTTATATTTCAGTTATGTGCAGATCTTACCAAATTCAAGGGGAAAATGTATCCGGGGATTTTTTTTTTCATTGTTTTATAGCATCATTGTCAAGAACTGAGATTTCACCAGGCGGTGGTGGCGCATGCCTCTAATCCCAGCACTTGGGAGGCAGAGGCAGGCGGATTTCTGAGTTCGAGGCCAGCCTAGTCTACAGAGGGAGTTCCAGGATAGCCAGGGTTATACAGAGAATCCCCGTCTCGAAAAAAATAAAAAAGAAAAAACAAATAAAAGTGTCCAGGTAAATTTGAAAGCTTTAATGCAGGAAGTAGGCAGATATCTAGGAAATGGGAGGAAACAGTAATGCCCTCTTGGTCTCCTGCTCTCCCTGAGCGCTGATCAGTGGCTTTCATTGAGTTCTTCAGCCAAGTGGCCTGGTAGTGGGAGAAACTTGAAGCTTCTTCTGTTGACCCTTTGTGGAGAGTGTTACTCCAGTTACACTTTGTTTGCTGGGTCCTGTGAGCACAGGTGGTTAAAGATAGCTGCTCACAGTTGATTCAACTACTACCATTAGCAATTACAGCAACTTGGGAATTCTCATACCATGTGGTCACCTGTGGATTTTCTTCCTTCCTTCCTTCCTTCCTTCCTTCCTTCCTTTCTTTCTTTCTTTCTTTCTTTCTTCCTTCCCTCCCTCCCTCCCTCCCTCCCTCCTTTCCTTCTTTCAAGACTTATTTATTATTGTAAATAAGTACACTGTGGTTGTCTTCAGATGTACCAGAAGAGGGCATCAGATCTCCTTCAGGGTGGTTGGTTGTGAGCCACCATGTGGTTGCTGGGATTTGAACTCACAACCTTTGGAAGAGCAGGAGGTGCTTTTACCTGCTGAGCCATCTCTCCAGCCCCACCAGTGGGTTTTCATGTTGACTTTCCCGTTTTCCTTTTCTGTCTTTACTTCAAAGTTGGCTTTGGATTTTTCTTAGTACCTTTTGTTTAGTCCGTAACTGCGTCCTTTGGTACTTTATAAAGGTGTCCTCATTCGGTCTATTCTGTAGTGTTTGCATTGGAGTGGATTGTCTAACAAGCAGGTATCTTTCCATCTGTTTTGCTTTTAAGAAATTTATTCAGGGCTGGTGAGATGGCTCATCGGGTAGGAGCGCCGACTGTTCTTCCGAAGGTCGTGAGTTCAAATTCCAGCAACCACATGGTGGCTCACAACCACCTGTAATGAGATCTGACGCCCTCTTCTGGTGCGTCTGAAAACAGCTATAGTGTACTTATTAATAATAATAAATAAATCTTAAAAAATAAAAAAGAGAAACTTATTCAAGCTCTCTGCTTTTTAAGATCCTTGAAGTGAATGAAGGTGTGATAGTAACGGTTACTAGGATATGGTGTGATACTGGCCTGTGGAACAGAATAAAGCAAAAGTCAACTTTATGTTTGCATTCTCTAAGAGGATAACACTATTTTCTATTTTATTACTTTTTTAATTTTTATGACTTTTGTTTTTACAAAAGTATTACAGTGTACAACAGACTCCAGCATAACACTTCTTTGTAGCTAAAGGCAGGGAATTCAGATATTTAAGTAGGAGTGGAAGAGGGTCACGACGTCAGGTGTAAGGAATAGCTTTTTACTAGATTTTCAATTCTTCGTGTGGCTGAAGTGGGGGAGGTGCTAGTTCTTCCTTCTCTGGTTTTGCTTGAAAGCCCTGTCTGCTTCGTGCTCCTTTCTGACTATTCCATTTTTGCCTTCCCCATACACTGATCCTTTTTTTTCTTCCAATTTTTGAGACACCAAGAAAGTGAATATAAAGGATGCTTTTTGTTTTTATTATGTCTTATATGTATTTTGCTTGCATCTGTGTTTATGTACCACATATGTTCGAGTGCCCGAAGAGGCCAAGAGCGGGTGTTAGATCCCTTGGAACTAGAATTAAAGATGGTTGTGAGCCACCATATGTATACTAGGAATTGAAACTGTGTCTTCTACCAACAAGTGCACCTAAGTGTTTAGCCATTTCTGCAGGCTCTTTTCTTATTTTACATAGGATCTCATATAGTCCAAGCTTGCCTGGAATTCCCGTGTGCTGTGGTTAAGATTATGCGTGTGGGGGGGTGGTGGTGGTGGTGGTGGTGGTGGTGGTGGTGGTGGTGGTGGTGGTATGCTATGTGCATGAGTATGTAGTGGAGGCCAGCAGAGTTTTGGATGCTTTGGAGCAGAAATTATAGGAGGTTATGAGCCCACCCATGTGGACGCTGAGAACAAGAGTAATAATCCTGAGCCATCACTCCAACTTAGCCCTTAATCTTTCATATGGAAGATTAGCTCACTTCTTTTGTTGTTCTAATAGTACCTTTGATTTTATTAATAGAGCATAGTGTTTATAGTCATTCATTCTCTATAACTTTACAAGCTATTCACTTTGCAACAAAATAGCTATACTTTGATATCAATGTGAATAGGATATTTATACAAGGAAGTTAAAGGAAGGAATGAATGGATACATTATTGCATATTAACTATTTATTGTGGATAATAAGTTGAGAAATCATAGCTTGTGGTTTCTGGTCTACATGCATTTATGACTTTGAGATGCAGTTTGTATGTCATAAAATTTACTCTTGACTATGCATATAGTTCTGAAGTTTAGATACTCAGTTTTATCACCACCACTAGGGAAGAAATTGCAGTTTTAATCTATTTTAAGTCCTTTTTTACTTTGTTTCTAAGTCCCTCAAACATACATGCAAATGAGATTGTGTGGGGTCTTCTCTGCTGTGAGCCGCATCTGACTTAAGCTCAGTCAGAAGCAGGTGATTGCACCTGGTGCAGAATGGTGTGGAGAGGATGCTTGCCAGTACAGATAAGATACATAGCTAGCTGACCAAGCTTTTTGAGCAAGTGAGACAGTTCCACAGGAACCACTTACTGTTTCACAAATATGGGACTTGGAAAGAAGGACTGCTACCAGGTTGCCAGACCCACCCACCACCTTCTCAGATATAATGTGATTGCGGGGGTGGGGGTGGGGGCAGGACAGGACTGTGTTTGTGAGTTGTCTGTGTCTCTAGAGATTTTGAACATAAATGAATCCTTAGCTTTTATGAAAATATTTTCAGGGTTCCCCAAGCCTCAAAATGGTTAAATACAAATCAGCACTTAACTAGGTCACTGTAGACAAAGTGTTTGCTGCAGGTTCCTCTTAAGGGCAGCTCAGAAGGGGCTTTAATAGGGTTAATTCTGTCAGATAAAAGATTTCCTGGGTGCTTTTTGACTAGTGCTTCATTTCTCATAGCACAGTCTAGAAGAGGCTGGACCCTGGGTCTCTGTTCCCACTCACCCCTTGTTCAAGCAAAAGCCAGGCCACAGGACCCTGGTGGATTGTTTAAAAAGCTACTTGACAAGGGTTGGTGGGTTAGTTACTTTTGTGTTTTTCCTTACCAAGAAAGTTACTGATTGACAATGACTGTTGGTTTAAAAAAAAAAAAAAAAAAAGCCTTACTGTGGAACCTTAGCATTTCTTCACAGCTTGTCAGTATGGTAAATGGACTAACCTGGCTTCTCATCAGATCCAGTCTTGAAGGCTTGTCTCACAGCTTACAGATAGATAGTCTGAGTGCCCTGTAGTTTTGACTGGGTGTTTTTATAAAGGTAGGAAGGGGAGTGAGGGTGGGATTTGGAGACCGCTTTGCTGTGTGTACTTCCTTTGTCCTTGCTCAGGAGGAGGCTGAAATTTCCTAGTTCTATTGATGATTGTAAGAGGAACTGCAGACTTTTGACCTTGATGGCCAGGGTGTTTAGAGAAGAAACAGAAATATGCACATTCAAGAGCTACATTGTCTACTTTCTTGAGTCTGTCACTTGATACTGTGTAGCTAAAGTGGCATAACCATTTGCTTGCAAGGACATTTCTTGATAGTTTTTCCATGAGTTCAGTTTAAGAAAAAAAAAAAACAACTCATCTGTGCAAGTCTCATTCTTTAGTTTTTTTGCATTATGTAAAGTACTGTTCTTATTTTTCTTATACTATCTAATGATCCAGCTACTTTGTTTTTTCTGTCTTAACAGATTTTACAGGTAACTGTTAGTTTAGACTTAATAATTAAAGTGTGTTATCGATCTTATTCATCCATTTTTGCTTGACTTTATTTAATCTTACCACTCAGGAGGAAGAAGAATTTTTTTTTTTAAGTCTTCAATCTCCAAAAATGATACACATGCCTCTGGAAAGAGGTTACTTTGGAACCTCTTTAATTGTATCTTTCTGTGGTTCACTGAACAACACTGGACTCAGGCAAAAGATAGATAATCTAGTTGCAGAAAGGAAGCTTTGTTGCTCAGACATTTCTTTTTTTTAAAAAAAAAAATTCCCTTTATGACCCAATGGTAGCCATTCTTCTCCTCCCAGTACCTCCTCAGGAAAGATGTCCCCATCTCCCTTTCCTCTTTTCTTTTGAGAAGAAGCCCCCCTCTGGATGTCAACACCCTTCCCCTCCATTTATTTCTAAAATAACGTAAGGGTAGTTCTGTGGTTATAAATTCCAACACTATATGTGCAAAGGAAATTGTCCTTTTTTTCTTGCTTTGTATGATGCCTTTGTGGTAATTGGTAGTTTGGTCCACACAATTCTCTGTCTGGTTGGTCCATTGTTGTTTAGGGTTTCTTGTTTATTGTCCCTCCACCCACCCTTCCTTGGTAGACCAGATTGACCTTGAAGTCACAGCAGTCCTCCTGCCTCAGCTTCCCTAGTGCTGGGATTACAGTCTTTTATGTCCCCTAATCCAGATTGTGGAGTTGACCTTAGCTGTGCATCTTAGTGGTCTCCAGCCTAAAGACAGTTTCTGCTTTCCTTAGATTTCCATAGAGGATTTGAGGTGGTGCACGCCTTTAATTCCAGCGCTTGGGAGGCAGAGACAGGTGAATTTCTGAGTTCCAGGCCAGCCTGGTCTACAGACTGAGTTCCAGGACAGCCAGGGCTATACAAAGAAACCCTGTCTCTAAAACAAAAACAAAACAAACAAACATAGAGGATTTGATTTAAAAAAAAAAAAGATTTATTTATTATTATACGTAAGTACACTGTAGCTGTCTTCAGACATACCAGAAGAGGACATCAGATATCATTATGGGTGGTTGTGAGCCACCATGTGGTTGCTGGGATTTGAACTTCAGAAGAGCAGTCAATAATACTTTTACTGGCTGAGCCATCTTGCCAGCCCTTTATAGAGGATTTTGATCACAGGATTAATTTTCACTCAGCTGTGCATGGACATCATTCTAAACGCTAAGCTTAGATTTCTTTGACTTTCATATCTTCCATTCAGCTAAATGTGACTATAGAACTTCCTACTTATCAAAGAGAGCACCAGTACCCCTTCCATAGAGCACAGTAATGAGGTTGATGTATGTGTAGCTTCTTGTGTCCTGAGCAGAGTGGTCGTGGTGAATGAATACACACACTTTCCTAGCAGGGAATTGCATTAACTCAGAGGCACAAAATACCAAAATTCTTCTAACTAAAGTTTTATGCTCAATCTTAATGGTGTGTGGGCTGTGTGAGAAACTGCAAACACAACTGCTCCATGCTTTGGTTATGGTTTTTATTACAGATATGAGAGTGAGAATGGCCAGAGGCATCGGGAAGAATCCAGGGCTCTCTGAGAGAGAAGGGAGAATATCCAGAGTTAGAGAATAGAGAGAACACAGTAACAATAGCTGGGTTCTAAGAAGGATGAGTAGCTGGGTAGGGGCACTGAGGGAATTTCAGGTGAGGAGGACTAGGATGCAGTTTGAAAGGTAGTACAGGTATTTGTGATACTGAGAGAGCCTAGAGCCCAGAATGGCTTGTATGTGCTGATAGGTGGCCAGGCAGCCAAATAGTTAGTTGATAATGCTGTCCCCTTTCTATAGTATTTGCAGAAAGAAACAAAGGAGGTAGCGGATGCCTTCTGATGAACAGCACTTTTCTGTATACTGGCCCTGGTACTATACGGAATAGTAGATCTGGGGCACCGTCTCCAGTTTGTTTGACTTGGTTTTTTTGTAAAATTCCCTGTGCTGGGGATGGGGTGGAGCAGAGAAAAGTCCTTGCATGGTTTCTTCTTATTGCCCTCAATCCCCTTGTCTTTACAGCTTTGAACCAGAAGAAAAGATGTTTGGTTTTCACAAGCCAAAGATGTACCGAAGTATAGAGGGCTGCTGTATATGCAGAGCCAAGTCCTCCAGCTCGCGGTTCACGGACAGTAAACGTTATGAAAAGGACTTCCAGAGCTGTTTTGGGTAAGATTAGTTACATTTCATTCTTACAGGGAAAAATAGTTTTAAAAAAATATGGAGCTATTTCCAAGTAAAGCAATGGGAGTAATGTGCTAACAATTAAAATCACTAGTTTTCTAATTACCTGGGTTATTAAGGATTTCATGTTCTTAAAATGAGTTAGTACTGTCAGTTTACTCTGCCTAATTAGCTGTGAAGCTATGAAGCCCTTTATGGTTTTAGTTGGACAAACCTTTTTGTTCTTTTTTTTCCTTTTCCCCTTGTTTTTTGAGACAGGATTTCTCTGTATAGCCCTGGCTGTCCTGGAACTCACTCTGTAGACCAGGCTGGCCTCAAACTCAGAAATCTGCCTGCCTCTGCCTCTCAAATGCTGGGATGCGCCACCACCGCCCTGCCCCAATAAAGAGATTTTTTTTTGTTTTGTTTTTTTGTTTTTTGTTTACCTTTTTGTTCTTAAAAGTGTATTTTAAAAATGTATCCTTATTCTCTGACCAGGAGTGATCCTCCTGTGTTCTTTCTGCATTGTCTTTGAAAACAGTTACAGTTTAATTTGCTGAGGAGGATGGTAGGAGTATACTCAATATTCTGCCCTGAAACTTAACAGGGTATGTTAACTTGTCACTTGAATAAAATATTTAATACTGAGCCATTTTTCATAGTAAAAGATAGTATGTTTGAGAGGGGGTTGTGCATGTACACGTGTACACATGAACTTAAATTTGGTTGATCTTGATTGTTTGGTTGAGTGCATTTGCACCTTTTTCTTTTTTGTTTTGGTTTTTGTTTGTTTGTTTGTTTGCTTGTTTCAAGACAAGGGTTTGTGTAAACCTGGCTGCCCTAGAACTCTCTCTGTAGACCAAGCTGGCCCCAATCTCAGAAATTCCCCTGCCTCTGCCTCAACTGCTGGGATTAAGCTGTGTACCACTGCTGCCTGGTGCATATACACATTTGAATGCTTGCATGTTCTGTGGGATTCATGTTGGGGTTGGGGCATTCTTGAGTATTGGTCCTTGGCATACAGGTGATTATTCTATCATTTTCTGCTTCTTAGGCCAGGCTACTTGGCCTGTGAGCTTCTAGAGATTCTCTTGCTCCTACCTCTCAACATTTATTTATAGATAAGTATATTATATATGTGTGTGTTGGAGAAATGGCTCAACAGTTAGGAATACTTGCTGTGTTTCCAGGAACCCTAGTTCAGTTCCGAGCACCCCACATGGTGACTATATAATTCCAGTGTGAGGAGATACTACTCCTTCTCTTCTCCATGGTGCATGGCACACACACTGATATATATATATATACAAACTAAGTAAATTTAATTTTAAAAATACTTTTATTAATTTTATTTTATGTACATTGGTTTTTACTTGCATGTGTGTCTATGTGAGGGTATCAGGTCCCTGGAACTGGAGTTACAGATAGTTGTGAACTGCCATGTGGGTGCTGGGAACTGAACTTGGGTCCTCTGGAAGAGCAGTCAGTGCTCCCAAGTGCTGAATCATTTCATCTCTCTAGCCACCTCCTGCCCCCCTTTTTAAGGCAGGCTCTCACTGTGCAGCCTTGACTGTTCTGGAACTCCCTATACAGACCAGGCTGGCTTTGAACTCAGATTCATTTGTCCCTGCCTCCCAAGTGCATGTGCCACGTGACACCTGGCTTAAAGATTTTTTTTTTCCGGAGACAGGGTTTCTCTGTGTAGCCTTGACTGTCCTGGAACTCAATCTGTAGACCAGGCTGGCCTTGAACTCAGAAATCCACCTGCCTCTGCCCCCCAAGTGGTGGGATTAAAGGCGTGTGCCACCATCGCCTGGTTGCTTAAAGATTTTTTAATTGGACTACATTGATTTGATTGACTGGGTCTCTTTAAGCTAATTTCTTTTTTAATTGACAAGTTCATTTCTTTCTGTGTGTTTTCATCAAGTCTATCCTTCTCGTCCTTTCTACTACTCTCCAAACTTCAACTGCTTAGGTTCATTTTTTCTCCCTGTCCACCCACCAGCTCTCTCTCTCTTAAAAGAACCTATGTAGGGGTCAGGTCAGACCAGTCTACAAATTGAGTTCCAGGACAGCCAAGGTTGCATAGTGAAGTCCTGTCTAAAACCAATAAATAAAATACATAGTTTTTGTTTTGTTTTGTTTTTTTAAATTCTTTTAAGATACCATTGAATCCACTTAGTGCTATTCATTTATATGTGGGTGTAGGACCACTACCGGACCATTAATTTTATATCTGAAATGTACTAGAGAAACAATGGAAAGAATATGTTACGATCGTCAGAAGTTGCATTTATGAACCATAAATGGATGTGATTTTCTCCAAGAGAAGTCTCCGCATGGAGTCCTCATGAGTGAAAAACATGATGACATGTTGATTTCCTGTCAGGTTGCATGAGACTCGCTCAGGAGACATCTGCAACGCCTGTGTGCTGCTTGTGAAAAGATGGAAGAAGTTGCCGGCAGGATCAAAAAAAAACTGGAATCATGTTAGTTCATCTTTTTTTCTATCTCTACTAAAACAATGTTAACATCACCATCTCCAATTTAGGAAACTCTGTATCACTGGGATAGGAAAGGCTAAAACAATAAAGAAAACCACTAGTCTGGCGTGGCATTTTCTAGACTAATAATTCTGATTTAGACGTGGTTCCTCTTCACCTTCGGGAATGACTTGCTGCTTTGTACTCATGTCACACAGATTTAGTCTTGTTTGCCTTTTGTGTTTACTGTTTACTAGTTGTAGGCTTTTGTCAGGCTACAAAGCTCTTAGCTGTCCATAGAGCTATTCTAGGGCCTGAATGAGACGGTGCCTATAAAAGAAAAGCTAGATGGTGCTGTTCTGTATTTAAGCTGTGATCAGGTCAGCAGTGTAGATGTGGATTTTGTTGGCCTTTTTGCTCATGTCACTAGAATTTTAAAAACATGTGTTCTTAGATCTATTTGCATTTTGTAAAATTAGATCTGCCTCTCTGTGTATATTCCACTTGTGTGAGGGGACTATGGGACTCCTTGGAGCTGAAGTTGCAGGAAGTTGTGAGCTCTCTGATGCTAGGCATGGCTGTCTAGTCCGCTGGAAAAGCAGCCCCCTCATAATTTAACTTAGATGACATGAGCAATAGTTTATTTTTATTTTTTTTAAAGATTTTAATGTATATGAGTATTTGTCTACATGTATGTGTATATACACCATATGTCCTTGGTGCCTGCAGAGTCCAAAAGAAAATATTGGATTCCCCTGGTACTGGAATTAGGTGAACACCATGAACCAAACCCACTTCTGCAAGGAGCAGCAAATGTTTTTAATCCCTATCCCCATTTCTCTATCCCCAAATAATTTTTTGTGTGTGTGCCTGGGATTAAAGCATGCAAGACTAAAGCTGTGGTATTCAGAGTCTCCTAGTCTAGAGTTTTGTTAAATTCTTATGTTAGCTGTTTTTTCAGATCTTTGTTTTGTTTTTTGCTTTATTTTAAGACAAAGTCTCATGTATCCCTAGCTAGCTTTCAGCTCCCAGTATGACGGGACAGCTTTGAACTTCTGATTCCCCTGCCTCCCAGGAATCTGTGAGCCACCAATCTCTGGCCAAGATTTATGAAGCTAGATTTATATATAACATTTTGCTTTAATGGGCAGACATTTTTCTTTACACAACACAGTACTGTTATCTTTTGATAGTGTTAAGTTACTATAGTAGGTTTCTTATTGCTCATTACCTTAATATATAAATAAATAAGCTTTTCTTAAATAGCTTATCTGAGAAAATCACATGTGATATTTGAAGGTGCTGACTCTCTTTTTACGTTTAAGGCCTAAGTAGAACCATGCAGTGCCAGACAAGGGAGAGAAAATGCTTCTCTAGTTGATAAAGTTTAGGGATTAGCATACAGAATGGCTATAAGTAGTGCTTATTCTTTTATGTCGTGTAACAGGTAGAGATATCCATGAACCCTCACACTCATGAGTATAAAACTGGTTCTCAGGTAAACATGGGCCTAAGTGGTATTAAATATTCAGTATTTTCTTCCAGGTGGTAGATGCAAGAGCAGGCCCTAGTCTAAAGACAACATTGAAACCAAAGAAAGTGAAAACCCTATCTGGAAACAGGATGAAAAGCAACCAGATCAGCAAACTGCAGAAGGAATTTAAACGCCACAGTGAGTTTGCTGTTGAACACTGTACTGAGAGTGATGTTTTATTTTTGACTGGAGCTGGGTGAATCCATTTCTGCTTGGGGTAGTTCCCCCTTCCTGTTTTGGAGTCTTACTTAGCCCTTAGAAGGCACTATTGACTTGGTTCTTATTTCTGTGAAATATAATTCTGATATCTTAAAGTAACTAAGGGGGCTTGGGAGATCCTGGAGAGGATTGGGAGCTTGCTGCAAAAACATGAGGACTGGAGTCAGAGCCCCACACCCACATAAAACCTGGGTGGAGGTCTGCAAAGAGGTCATCGGAAAGGTAGTTGTTGTCCACAGTTGTTGTCCACACCTGACAACCAGAGTTCTGATTCCCCAGGTCCAACATATTAGGAGAGAACCATTCACATAAGTTATCCCTCTGACTTCTACATGTGTACTATAGAATGTGTATGCATGTGCGCGCTGCAACAACAGCAAAAAAACTGGGCAGACATGTCTGCTTGTGACCACAGTACTCATGAGCCAGTGCTAAGGTATATCTGGGACAAGGTTGCTAGCACTGAGCATTTGGTTCAGTCAGAGACCCTGCCTCAGTAAAGTCTGGACAAAACTCAACATATTCCAACATCCCCCCCCCCCCCCACACACACACACACAGAGTACTTAAAGTAGGTAGCTACTATTTCAAGTCATACTGAGGCTGTGTCTTCAGACTGTGCACTGCTAACTCACTGTTTTTTACATAAGGGAATTAAGTCCAAGAGATGTGCAGCAATTTGGTGGACATAGCATGCAACTAGGAAGTTACTTTTTGGAAAAAAACTTTACAAATCATAACTCACATGGAGAAAAGTAGCGTCTGACCTTTTCACGTGTGAGACACATGTGTTGTATGGGGGATAGAATGTGAAAATCAAATTCAGACTATGGTCATATTGGTTGGTAAAGGTTGTTGTGGTTATCTGCATAGACTTTGGACTCTGAGAAGGGAAGCAGTGTCTTATCACTATATGATGCCTGTTTCACCCTGAGGTAGAACCACTGGGTTAAACACATGAGTATTTCATATTAAGAATGTAGTTCATAGCAGGTAGAATGACCAGGTTGTCTCTTTTTTATGCATTTAGTGAATATTGCTAGGAGTTTTGGAGAGCCTGATTCTGAGAAGCATGAGGCTTTGCTTATTGCCCACCTGCCTTTGTGCCTAACTGATTGATCCTCAGTGATTAAGACTTAAAATTTCAGTTCTTCACTGTAGTAATTATCTCTTAGTATTGTAAGGTCTTAGATTAAATCTAAGGATATTGCCGCTTTTAAATGTTGAAAAATGGTACACACTGAAATTTCAAATGGTTCAAAAGACACTAACCACTTAGGATCCTGAGCCGCCCTGCTGGTGTTATTGGGAAGTTTATTTAATAAGTATTGTGTTAGATTTACTCATTTAAGGTGTGATGCTCTTGAAGATTTTGGTTTTAGGAAATTGAATACCCTTTATTAAGGTGAGTTCACATACTAATAGCACAAGGGATACTTCAGTTTAGGTGTTTAATTTTATTTATGTAAGTATTATTAAGCAGCATCTGTGAGATCCTTAGGTTTGTAAGCTTTTATCTTCCTTGTAAGAGCTCAAACCCAAGGCTTTGTATGTATGCCAGGGAAACACATTACTACTAAACTGTACTTCCTGCCCTTGTAAGCACTGCAGAGATGTTTTAATAAGGCTGAGGAGATAGCTCAGCAGGCAACTGCTCTTCTAGAGCACTGAAGCTGGGTACCCAGAAAAGCACTCTTTTCTGGTAGATCTTAACTGTCTCTAACTCCAGCTCCAGGGCATCAGATAACTGTGGTCTTCAAAGGTGTATACACATCTGTGCATGCACACACCCACACAATTTATTAGGCTTTGGTGTTTAGTAAATGTCTAATAATCGTTTCTTTGGGTTAGAGGACCATTTGTTCTATCCATGTCCTGGATAGATGGGAAATTTAAGTGGTGCTAGTAATCTTTACAGTCTATAGCATAATATCTATCAACCAAAAGGCTTAATTTCTGGCATTCATTCATTCATTCATTCATTCATTCGTTGTTTGGTTGTTTTTTGACATCAGGTCTCTACATAGCTCTGGCTATACCTGCTTTAAATACATGGTACATGTAAATACATGGTACAAACATGTTGTAGCTCTAAGCTAATAAATTACTTTTTTCCTTAATTTTTTTTCCCTTCCAGAGATGTAGGGCAACACCTGGACTTTGATGTTGTCATGATGAAGCTGAAATGTCTCCTTTTTTATTTTTAATGCAGATTCTGATGCTCACAGCACCACCTCAAGTGCCTCTCCCGCCCAGTCTCCATGCTACAGTAACCAGTCAGATGAGGGCTCAGATACAGAGATGGCTTCCAGCTCTAATAGAACTCCGGTTTTTTCCTTCTTAGATCTTACCTACTGGAAAAGGTAAAAGCAAAAGAGAAATCTGTTTATAGTCACCAGCCTATATCAACCACTGGCTGCGGTATTTTCTATGTGTGTAGCAGTTGAGATTATTGACAGATAACTGGTGGCATGAATAGGATATTGGCTTAGCAGGAATTGAGCAGACCTTGGATTGTACATGTTCTTTCTGTTAAAAATCAATGTAAGAAATACATCAGGGTACTTAAATTTATGTTGATGGAGTAGACTAGCTGTTCTGACAGTGCCTTGGTTTCCTTTCTGCCTGCTATGATAAAATACTTGGGGAGAAAGGGTTCATTTTGGCTCACAGTTTCAGAGTAGTGTCCATCACCCTGGGGGGGTCACAGCAGTAGAAGCCTGGGAGAACCAGCTACATCACATCACAGTCAAGGTCAGGGAACATGTGTGAACCCATGTGTGACTGTGCTCAGCCCACTGTGGGTAGCAGATCCTTAGACTGTTTACCTACCTCAGTTCTGGATTATGTCAGGTTGGCAGTTACAACTATCATTAGTAATGGGGGACACTTGGACCAGATACGAAGTGGACCAAAGACCAAAAAGAGACAATTTTAAAAGAGAAATATTTTCAAAGAAAAATTAGAATTCTTAGAACACAGAAAACAGATAAGATGTTTTTTGTAGATGTGCTGAGAACTATAAGATGAAAAACAGTACAGAATGTACAGACAAAATATACTACTTTCATAGGAACAACTAAGGCACAAAGTCGAATCTTTAGGAACATGCCTAAAGCAAGCCAGAAAACAGTATATATGTCTTCAGTTGGCTAAGAGACACTAGTTCTGAACTAGGCGGGATGGCTTTTAATCCCAGCACTTGGGATGCAGAGGTCACCCTGTTCTACATAGTGAGCTCTAGATCAGCCTAAATTATATTTAGCTTAAAAAAAAAAAAAGCTGGGCGGTGGTGGCACATGCCTTTAATCCCAGCACTTGGGAGGCAGAGGCAGGGCTACACAGAGAAACCCTGTCTCAAAACAACAACAACAACAACAAAAAAAAACAACTTAATGAACAAGTGCATAATTGACATTGATATCACATGCCTATTAGCCCACTGAGGATCATGGATTTGAAGCAGCCCTTGGGTTGCATAGTAAGACCCTGCTTCAAAACCAAATTATTTTGACTGGAAAGTAACTTAATTTACAAGCTGACACTCAGAGACAGAGATCTCAGATTAAAATTAAAGAATGGATAAAGAGGTAAATATTGAGGTGAATTTAAAGAAACACTTTTTTTTTTTTTTTTTTTTTTTGGTTTTTCGAGACAAAGTTTCTCTGTGTAGCCCTGGCTGTCCTGGAACTCACTCTGTAGACCAGGCTGGCCTCGAACTCAGAAATCCAGCTGCCTCTGCCTCCCAAGTGCTGGGATTAAAGGCGTGCACCACCACCGCCCAGCTAAAGAAACACTTTTTTAAAATGTATAACTATAAGCTGGTCATGGTGGTGATGCATGCCACACTTGTGAGGCAGAGGCAAGTGGATCTCTGTTTGAGGCCAGCCTAGTCTTATAGAGCAAGTTCCAGGACATCCAAGGTACTCAGAAAAGCCTTGTCTTGAAGACCGCCACCCCCCACCCCCACCCCCACCCCCCAAAAAAAAAGAAATTGTGGAAGTTTAACATGAAGAGGAGCTTGTGAGCTTGCTTGGTGCTTAAAAGCATGTTTCAATTAAGAGCAGTTGGTGCTCTTAGAGAGGACCCAAGTTCAGCTCCTAGCACCCTTGTCTGGCTGCCTATAACTACAGCCCTAGTTAATTTGATATCCTTTGGCCTCAGTGACTGCTTTTATACACACAAAGATATATTAAAAATAATAAAATAAAGGGCAAGGGCTAATTACTTGTCTGAGGTACTAAAAATGCTAGCTAAATAAAATATACTGAGTAGCTAGAATTTGAAAGAGTATTGAAAGCTAGTAGCTGAATTAGCATAAGTTAGCCATATAAAAGATGGCAAAAGAAGACAGTAAAGACAAAAAAAGGGGAACAGAGAAAGTACTATGCTAGAACAGGGTTGGGCACATAGGCTTACTAGTTAATATGTGTAAGGACCTAGGTTTAGTCCATAGCTAGAGTCCAAATTAATTAGTGGTTATAGTGATCATAGTTTCAGTTACAACACTCAAAGCTAGCTATTGAAAGACCATGTAGTAGTACTCTAGCAAGCAGTAAAGTATATTCAATACAAGATAAAGTTTAAAAATTAAAGAGACAGTAAAATTACATCCGCCAGAACAAAGTAATAGAAACCAACCCATATAGATGGAAATGACAGTATAATACAAGTTCAAACATAACTGTGTGTGCTTGAGGTTGATCATCAGCAGAGATAGAATCCCAGGCCTTTGCTATGACCAGCAAGTCTAACTAAAGTGGTGAGGTGCTGCCTCAAAAAATAAGGTGTGGAGCAGTGAAGAAGACTGCTGTTGTTGAGCTCTAGTCTCCACACACATGTACATGTGTACATCACCCCACCACCGCACGCGCGCGCGCACACACACACACACACACACACACACACACACACAAAGATGTGTGGACGAATAATGACTGCTTTTAGTAAGTAGAGGTGGGATAAGCAGGATTATTTTTATAAATAATCTGATGAGTATCTAAGATTGATAAAATACTGAAATCCTAAACATGAACATAAACATAAAGGAACTTGAAAGGAAAAAGATGTGGAGAAAATCAGAGAAGAGTGGGATTTGTTATAAATATCTAACCAAAAAGTGCTTCAAGAGAAGAGAAGCTTCGGGGCTGCAGAGATGGTTCGATGGATAAAGGAGGCCTACTGCCAAGCTTGACTGCTTGGGTTAGATCCTATTGAAGAGGGGAGCCACCTTCAGAAAATGTATGTTTGTGATATATCTTGTTTTATATGTAATATATCTCCATTTGTCTTCTTTTTAGACAGAAAATATGTTGTGGGATCATCTATAAGGGCCGTTTTGGGGAAGTCCTCATCGACACTCATCTCTTCAAGCCTTGCTGCAGCAGTAAGAAAACAGCTGCTGAGAAGCCCGAGGAGCAGGGGCCGGCCCCTCTGCCCCTCTCCACTCAGGAGTGGTGACTGAGGTTCATTTAGAAGGGAGCAAAGAGCGGTTTAAACTTTGAAAAGACCACAAAACAAACTGACCCTCCTATTTTTAACTTGGATACCTGCTATTCTGCCAAAAGACATTTTTCTAGAATAGTTTTAATGGGTTACTCTCCTTACCCTTCATCCAACAAACTCTGAAGCCAGTCTCTAGCTTACTGCAAGAAAAAGAAGTGTACATAATATTTAAGATGCTGAGTATTTCATAGGAAAGCTGAATGCTGCTGTAAAGTGCTCTTTAAGTCTTTTTTTTTTAAATCCCCTCTAATGAATGGAATTAGGGGAATTTCAGGGGACAGAGATGGGATTTGTTGTGTGATAAACCATATGTAGTTTAGTCTTTCTGTGGAGAGGCAGTGGTTGGGGGCATTTTTAAATGGCTGGCTACACTTGTTTTCCCTCATGATAATTTGTCATAACTCAGTAGCATGACCTGCCCCTAGAAGGTAGTTACAGATTTCTAAACGCTAAGACGTTGCCAAGGTTCTGAGGATTCAGACCTGTACTACTGATTATTAAGCAGGACAGACTGAGCTTTCTGCAAATAGCTTGAAGGAGGAAGCAATTTCTGAACACACAAGTAGCTCCGTGTTGCCTCCCTTCATATTGATAAAAAACTTTATGTGGATCTTGTAAAACAGAACCAGATCTTCTGGGGAAGGCCTGCCTCTAGGATGGGCAAGGTCCTATAGGGATAGTACCAAAGCATCACCACAAAGTAGAGAGCACACGTGGTTAGAAACTACTTAATCAGAATGTGTAAGTCCTGGGGATGCATAGGGCACAGTTGATGCTGCTTGGGACACGTTTCTTAGAGGGCTTGCAGTATGTAAATAATTGACATTGGTGTTAACACAACTGTCTGGGATTCACTGAAATCCACACGATTCAGTTCTAGCTCTGGATTACCTCAGTTGACCTTTGTGGAGGTTTTATCTATAGAGTAGTTCTTTGCCTTGTCATAGACCTTACTTATTAGGGTTTGGGGTTTTGTTGTCTCGTTGTTCTTCTCCCACTATTTAAGAGACTAGAAGAGTTGTGTGTTGAGGCTAAGTTGGTTGGTTGGGTTGGCTTCTTAACATCAAGATAGCTGAATGGAGCTCCACACCCCTAGATCTCAATGATTCGGTTGGCTTCTCAGTGAATCCCAACTGAAGTTGTCTAATTGCCTCTTCTCAAAGTTCAGGAAAAGCAGTAGTGCCACTCGAGGCCTCATAGAGGAGGTGTACGTGGCTGCCTTAGTATTCTGTTCCTCAAGATTATTTTAGAAACTGGATTTTTAAAGTCTTTAGAGTTTCACAACGAGGAAAAGCCACAGTTTGTGGCATCCTATAGTTTTACATTGTGTATTTCTTCCTTTTAGGAAAAAACCTACCTAGTACAAGCTACCACGTGCACAGACTGCCCAATGAGTGGGTCGTTTCTCCACAACCCTGGTGTAGTACAGAGTCCAGCCATTACCATTCTCCTGCGTTACTTTGACATGGGATTGTTTTTGTACATTTTGGCTGCAGTATTGGTGGTAGAATATACTTTGATGGATCATCTCTACTTCTGTATTTATTTATTTATTACTAGACCTCAACCACAGCCTTCTCCCCCTCCACTCTCTGCCTGTAGGATGTACTGTATGTAGTCATGCACTTTGTATTAATATATTAGAAATCTACAGATCTGTTTTGTACTTTTTATACTGTTGGATACTTATAATCAAAACTTTACTCTAGGGTATTGAATAAATTTAGTCTTATTAGAAAATAAAAGCTGTCCTGTGACTTTGTTTTAAGAGTCTCTGATAAGAATTTTTTCAGAACCTGGAGAGATAACTTAGTAGTTAAGAGCACTAACTGTTCTTGCAGAGGGTCTGGGATGGATTCCCAGCACTCACATGACAGCTCATTTACATAAAATGGATATAAAACTTTTAGAGATGTTTTTCATGGAGGTATGGTGTATGCTTTATTTTTGATGAGCAGGGGTTGGGTAGCAGATACTCTTCAGACTTTAGGATAAGTGGGTATGGCAGCTGACATACAAAGTACTTTGTGACGTGGTTTTAGCTTGAATGGAAGAGTTAGACCTGGACATTTGTGTGAAACAACTTTACAGAATTGTGAGGAACTTGAAATAAAATCAAAGCTAGAAGCTTTAAACAAAAAGTTTTTGAGGCAGTTATGTATCTGGGCTGGCCTCAGTAATCACTGTTTGGCAGGTGAGATGGCTAAGGGTATATGCTGCCAAGCCTGATAGTCTGGAATTTGGTCTCTAGAACCCACAGGGTAGGAGAAAAGTAGCTTCCACAATTTTCCCCTGACTTTCACACATGTGCTGTGACACTCTCAAGATTGCTTTTTCCTATGTCTTGAGTGTGCTAAGAGTCAGATATTCCAGTTTCTGTGAGCTGGAAAGCTGGTATATGGACTGTTTGCCTCTGTCCTTCCAGTGTCAAGAGTCAGAATGTCAAGGCGGGAACTGGAAGTTGAGACCATAGAGGAAAGCTGCTGTTTGCTGTTCATGGTTCTACAACCTGGGACCACCTGCCCAGGAGTGGCAAGTTCCCCAGTGGGCTGGGCCCTCCCACATCAATCATTAATCCAGGAAATGTACCACATATTATGGAAGGTGCCTTAGTTATTCTGTTGCTGTGAAGAGACAACATGACCAAGGCAACTCTAATAAAGCATTTAGTTGAGAGCTTGTGTACAGTTTCAGAAAGTTAGTTCGTTATCTTGGTAGGCATGGTGCTTGCAAATAGCTGAGGGCTTTATATCCTTACCAGTAGGGAGTGGACAGAAAAACAACTTAGCCTGGGCTTTTGAAACCTCAAAGCCCACCATCTCCCACAAGGCTACATGTCCTAACCCTTTCTAACAGCTGACCAACTGGAAATGAAACATTCAAATACATGAGCCTATAAGGCCATTCTTACTTAAACCATCACAGAGGCATTAAGATTCTCTTCCCAGAGAAGTCTAGGTTTGTGAAATTGACAAACCAACTAGGACAAATTGATCTATAGTGCTACCACCTAGTATGGAAGTAGGAAGGTGGATCTGTTCTGAAACACCTATGAGCCAAGTGATCTTAAACATTGATCAAACGTCCTGCAGTATTCAGTCTTAATTACTTTTCTGCACCATGACCAGAGAAATGTAAAAGAAAGCATTTAATTGGGGTCTTGTTTCAGAAGGAAACATCGATGACTAGTATGGTGGGGAGCATGACAGCAAGCAGTCAAGCATGAAGCTGAATCAGAAGCTGAGAGCTTACAGATTGAGACAACAATCATGAGAGAGAGACTTAACCAAGAGGTAGAGAAAGCTGGGTGGGCATTTGAATCTTCAAACTAGTCCCAGTGATACACCTCCAACAAGCCCACACCTAATCCTTCCCACACTTCTACCAGCTGTAGCCCAAACATTCAAATAAATATATGAGCCCGTGAGAGCTATTCTTTTGGTTTTTTGAGACAGGGTTTTTCTGTGTAGCCCTGGCTGTCCTGGAACTCACTCTGTAGACCAGGCTGCCCTTGAACTCAGAAATCTGCCTACCTCTGACCCCCAAGTGCTTGGATTAAAGACGTGTGCCACCTCTCCCAGCGTCTTTTTGTTTTTTTTTTTTTTTTTGTTTTTTTAATATTTATTTATTTATTACATGTAAGTACACTGTAGCTGTCTTCAGACAGACATTCCAGAAGAGAGCGTCAAATCTTGTTACAGATGGTTGTGAGCCAACATGTGGTTGCTGGGATTTGAACCTAGGACCTTCAGAAGAGCAATCAGTGCTCTTTACCCACTGAGCTATCTCACCAGCTCTTGAGAGCCCTTCTAAAACAAATCACCACCTTACTTAAAACAAAGGAACCTCTTCTGCATCTGAGTGGAAGTGTAAAGAGTTTAACTTAAATAAAGCCTGCTTTTTTGATTTTTGTTTGCTTTCTTCTTTTCTCTTCAAAACAGGGTTTCTCTATAGCCATCACAGTCCTGAAACTCATTCTAACACCAGGCTGTCCTTGACCTCAGAAACCTACCTTCCTCTGCCTATTGAGTGATGGGATTAAAGGGGTGTGCCACTCTGTCAGGCAATGTTTGCTTGCCTTTTTTTTTTTAAAATAATTTTTATTTATTTTATGTATATGATACACTGTAGCTGTACAGATGGTTGTACGCCATCATGTGGTTGCTGGGAATTGAACTCAGGACCTCTGCTCACTCTGGCCCAAAGATTTATTTATTATATATAAATACACTATAGCTGTCTTCAGACACACCAGAAGAGGGTGTCATCTCATTACAGATGGTTGTGAGCTATCATGTAGTTGTAGGATTTGAACTCAGAACCTTCAGAAGAGCGGTCAGTGCTCTTAACCGCTGAGCCATCTCTCCAGCCCGCTTGCTTTCTTTTTTAATGATTTATTTATTCTTAATTTGTGTACGTTGGTTTTCCTTCCTCTGGAAAAGGAAAGCAGGCCTATTGTTTGCTCTCTAAACTAGCTTGATGGTCCAGCAGCCAGTGCCTATTTAACACAGTAGAAAGGTTTTCTGCTTCCTTCAAAGGCTGATCACAGAGGACAAGTTCATCTGTTTGTGTGTGGTTCATGTGTGCACCTTTAATGTTTGAAACAAGATCTCTTACTAAAGCTGGGGCATGACTAGAAACACTAGGGACCATCCTGCCTCCACCTCCCAGTATTGAGATTACAGCTGTGCCCCAACATGACTGGGTACTAAGGGATCTGAACTTTGGTCTTCACCTTACTTGACAGCACTCTTCCAGCTGATCCAGAACTCCAGTTTTGTTTTTTAATGCTGATTTGAAATGTATTACAGAAGGTGGAGGCAGGAAGATCACAATTCTAGACCACCTGAGGTATATTAAATCCTGTGTTAAAAACAGCTTCAAAACAGCCAGAATTTACTGCCTGCTGTCAATATAGAGCTGAAACTGTCCAGGCACCCTTAGTCCAGTGTCCTTATAGATCCAGCATCCTGATTCCTGGCAGTTTTTGTGTGATGTTTAATGAACTGGGACTGGAAAGGGAGGAGATAGCCAAGTTATATCAAAGGTAGGTAATTTCACGGGCTTATTCATGAGAGAAAGAAACCAGAGGGTCCTGTTGGACAATTTCTCTACCTAGCAGTGGAGTTTGGTTACTCATTGTTGATACTATGTTTCCTATGTCATGGGCAAAGGCTACTTATTATTGTGGAATGTTGAGTCTAGGGGATCTTAGACAAATCTCTTCTTTTGGTATAGAAAGTGACTAAAATCAGAGCTGCCCCTTTGTCTCCATGTCTGGAAAGGAGGAAGTTACTCTGTTTTAGAATGTCTATACTTACATAGCTTACCTGCACTTAACTTCAGGCAGGGGGTTTTGCAGCTGCAAGGAAAGATGGGGTTTGTGCCTGTGTTTATGTTTCAGTCTTAAATAATGGCTCAGCAGTCTCAAGTTGTTAAGCAGGTCCTTGGTAGTATTAGAAAAGGAACTGAACAATTGTGTTGCTGTTTAAGTAATAAGTGTATTGGTCTTGAGCTACTTTCACAAACTCACTCTTGACTACTCCACCACTCAGGGTCCTTGCTTCCTATGGGAAATGGCAAATCCCTTATAATCCTACAGCCTCTCTACAGGTTACCTGGGGCCTCTGAGCTTTAACACCAGGTTGCAAACTCAGCTTCAATTACAGTGAGTTTACCTGTCCTCAGATTCACAGTCCTGGCTAGGGGGACAGGCTATAACCCCTAAGTCCAGTAACAAAACCATTTCATAGACTGCAAGGGGTCGAAGTACTGAGAAAACTGTCTCAGGAAGCAGGCTCAGTCAATTTTCTTCTGGCGCATTACTTTATGAATGCCCACCAGGTGGTGTTAGTGCCCACCAGGTGGCATTAGTGGAAAACGCATTGAGAATGTAGGCATCCTTTTTTAAAAGACAGAATCTCAGCTGGTTGGTGGTAGCACACACTTTTAATCCCAACACTTGGAAGGCAGTGCTTGAGTTCTGAGTTCCAGGACAGTGTGGTCTATAGAGCAAGTGCCCTGAGTTCCAGGACAGCCAGGGATATACAGAGAAACCCTTTCTAAGAAGAAGGGGGCTGGGAGGACCTGTATAATTTTGGATGGATTTATGTAGACTGGGCTGGCCTGGAACTCAACAAAGATCTTATTGCTTCTGCTACCTGAGTGCTGACAGAGGCATCTCCCCCGCCCCACTTTAATGACAAAATGTTGGCAGCTGGAAAATGGCTTATCAGTTTGCTGCATCTGCCACAATCTTGAGGACTGGGGTTTGGATCCTAGAACCCACATGACAAGGTCCACACAAACACTTTTAGCCCTGAGTTGAGCATGCTGAGATCACCCAAGGCCCTCAAAGCATTCACACACACTCGCAGATACATATGCACATGGAATCATTTAGAGAAAGTAAGAAAACACTTTAACTTTCTTAACACCCTCATCTTAGATAAACTCACTGAAAGGTCACCCTAATATTTTAGGGCAAAAATGAGTTAATCTGTTGCTTCACCCATAGTTTATTAAGTAGTTACTTCAGCCCAAATGTAAATGTTAAAATAGTTTCTTTTTTATTTTATTGTGTGTGTGTGTGTATATATATATATGTGTGTGTGTGTGTGTGTGTGTGTGTGTGTGTGTGTGTGTGTTTTGCCTATATGCATATGTCTTGGATTCCCTGGAGCTAGAATTAAAGTTGTAAGCTGCCATGTGGGTATTGAGAATAGAACCTGAGTCTCTTAAACCATTGAGCAAATTCTCCAGCTCCCCTTCCCCCACAGGATCTCACTTTAGCCATCTAGGCTGGCCTCAAACTTGAGGCAAACTCACAGAATCCTGCCTGTGCTTGCCATCTGAGTGCTGAGATTACAGCCTGAGTCACCACACTCAATTCACAATCTGTTTCTGTTTGTTTAGCCAGGATAATCCCAGAATTGAGAAGCAGAAGCAGGTTGACCATACTAAACTCAGAGCCTCACCCCAGGACCTCTTTTTAATATCTTTAAAAACAATTTATATGAATGTTTTGTGTATGAGTGTTTTGTCTGTATGTTATGTCCATTCCTGGGGCTCTCAGAAACTGGAAGAGGTTGTTGGATGAAGATTGGTAGCTAGCAGCCCTGGGAGCTGAACTCAGATCCTCTGTGAGAACAGCCAGTGCTTAACTGCTAAGCCATCTTTCCAGTCAGCTCATTTTTCTTGGAACAGTCTCAATATATAGAGCCCACTGCCTTGGCACTTTACAGCAGTCCCGTCTTAGCCTCCAGAGTATTGGGTTTATATATGTGTAACATGTCTATCTCTTTTACCTTTTTCTGTAGTTAAATTGTCAAGGATAGACAGAAGCACATTGATGTCTTCCTCTGGCAGAAGACTGCCAGATACATGCCCAGAAAGGTGCAATGTGAATAAGCTGGCAACCGTTGACAGCAGCTTCATACTTGTCAGCGTATTTTTAAGTTAAATTTATTTACTAATTTTATGTCTTATTTTAATTTTTAAAATTTTAATTAATTTTAAATTTTAATTTAAAATTTAAATTATTACTTATTTACGTGTGTGTGTGTGTGTGTGTGTGTGTGTGTGTGTGTATCCCAGGGATTGAACTTGGGTTGCCAACTAAGCCTGTATTTATATGGGAATTTGACATCCTCTTCTGGTCTCTGTGGAAGTCCTCACTCAATATATACATGCTCCTACCCCCAGACAGACACATATACACATAATTAAACACAAAAATACAAATCTTAAAAAAAATTAATTTGAAGCACACCATCGTGATTTTGGATTGTATTAAAGCTGAACTAGATACATTTTAGTCTATATCAGGCTTTCTAGGCCACAGTGATACCTGTCTGTTTTGTTTTGTTTTGTTTTAAATGTAGCCCATGGTGGACTAAAACTCACTATATATAGGTAGGAATAATCTTGAACTCCTGACTCTCCTGGTTCTGTCTGTAAAATGCTGGGGTTGCAGGCATGGTCGGCATGGCCAGCTTGGCCAATGCCTTGTCACCTTTTAAAAAATGATTATTTTTAAACATTTATTTTGTGTCTATGTGTGGTCAGTTTTTATTGTTGTTGATTTTTTTGTTTGTTGTTTTGTTTGGTTTGGTTTTTTTTTTTTTTTTTTTTGAAGTTTCTCTGTGTAGCTCTGTCTCTGTCTTAATCATCAGACCCAGAGGCAAAGGAAAGATTGTATCCTGAAGTAGTTGTAGGACTTTGACTTATGTGTATCCTCAGAAACTGGGGTATGTATGTAGGACTGGATCCTGGGGACCGACCACAAAGGACTGAATTCACAGTGGGAAGAGGGAAGAGGGAGAATTTACTTACATGTTTTTCATGGTACAGTATTGATGCTCTGGCAAGTCCAGGAGATGGCGCTGATACACTGTACGATTGTGTCTTACAAGTATTGCTTCGGTGACCTGAGGAAACACTGGAAGCTCTCCTGTAGCAAATGGTCAAAGAAGGAAGTGGCTATCCCAAAATGCATATATTAGGGCTGTGCTTCCTGCACAGCTACTGGGGAGGTTGAAGGAGGACCATGAGTTGATGACCCCGCCTCAAAAGAAAAGTGTAAAAAGGAGGAAGAGGAAGAGAAGGAAGAAGAGGAAGAGATGAAGGAAATGGAAAGAAAAAGAAGGGGAAGAAGAGGAAGATAAACAAGTGTTTATAGGAAAATCTTGAGGATGCCATGGAAAACAAGTGAGTATACCCAGCAACAATGAGAAGTTGCTAAGTTAAATTTATTATAATACATTTGACTTAACTACTAAAACAAATAAGTGTGGAGCTAAAATAAATGGGTATTCTTCATAAAACTATTGTAAAAAGAAAGGAGCCGGGCAGTGGTAGTACATGCCTTTAATCCCAGTACTTGGGAGGCACAGGCAGGCGAATTTCTGAGTTCGAGGAAAGCCTAGTCTACAGAATGAGTTCCAGGACAGCCAGGGCTATACAGAGAAACCCTGTCTTGGGGTGGGGGTGGGGGGTGGGGAGAGAAGAAAGGAAAAGGAAAGCAGAAAGAAAAGAGAGGGAAATGGGACTATGAAGATGGAATAGTGGAGTGTGTGACTGGCATGTGAAAGGCTCATGGGTTTGATATCAAGAACCTCATATTTTGGTCAGAGAACCAACATCACCCATATTAAATGGCAGACCTAGAGGATACTCTATTCGCACACACACATACATACACATACATACATCCACACATGTGTGCATGGAGAGAGAGAGGGAGGGAGGGAGGGAGAGGGAGAGAGAGGGAGAGGGAGAGAAGAGAGAAAAGAGAGAAAAGAGAGAATGAATAATCTGCAGAGAAGGGGGCCAATGTAAACGTCAAGACAAGAGCTCGTGAGTATAGTTAGTGGTAGGAGATAGGAGATAGTATCAGAGATCACAGTACTGGGCATGTCAATCCTGAATACCAGAGGCCTCTCCCGAGCAGCATTGAGCAGGGTGGGGGCAGCATCAGATGAACAGCCAAAGCAGCTGGACATTGACGTCAATGTTGGAACAGTTAGATCAGCTTGTAGCAGCTCACCAAGGTCAAGAGTCTTCCCCCCTGAGGTAGATTTACTGTTTTTAGACAGGATCTTGTTCTTTAGCTCTGTGTCCTTCCCCATCTTTTCCTATAAGTCAAACTAAACTCCTGCCTGCCAGACTCAGGGCCTCTCTGCTCATGTCACTATTCAGGCAGTGTTATCAACCATATTTCAAAAATCTACCCCTCTGCTCAGACACATTATTTGACCTGAGGTACGAAACCGTTGCTAGTGTAGAATACTAAGCATTTCCCTTGCTTGTCTCTCTGCCTCACCCTTGACTTATAACTTTTATTCTGTACTGAAGCCAAAGAGTCTTATACAAGAACTAAGACTCAGATTAAAACATGACATTATCTAATAACTCTGTTTAATGCCCTCTCTTCATTTCCCATCACACTTTGAATAAAAAACTAAGCCTCTTCTATTGCCCTCAAGACCCTGAATGACCTTGGCTTCCTTCTCTGTTCTGTTCTGTTCTGTTTTTTTTTTTTTTTTTTTTTTTTTTTTTTTTTTTTTTTATCACTTTCTCTCTGGCTTGAAGCTCTAGATATAGACACATAGGATCTTCCCCCCGCCTCTTTCTCTCTCTCTCTCTCCCTCTCCCTCTCCCCCCCCCTCTCTCTCTCTCTGTTTCCTCCTTCCTCCCTCTCCTCCTTTCCTCTTCCCCTCTCTCTGTCTCCCTCCCCCTCTGTGTTTCTCCCTCATTAAAAAAACTCAGCCAGGCGGTGGTGGCACAAGTCTTTAATCCCAGCACTTGGGAGGCAGAGGCAGGTGGATTTCTGAGTTCGAGTCCAGCCTGGTCTACAGAGTGAGTTCCAGGATAGCCAGGGCTATACAGAGAAACCCTGTCTCAAAAAACCAAAAAAAAAAAACAAAAAACAAAAACAAAAACAAAAACAAACCTCAACCTTGGGCTGGAGAGATGGCTCAGTGGTTAAGAGCACTGACTGCTCTTCTAGAGGTCCTGAATTCAATTCCAAGCAACCACATAGTGGCTCACAACCATCTGTAATAGGGTCTGATGTTCCCTTCTGGTATATCTGAAGACAGCTACAGTGTACTCATATACATTAAATAAATAAATAAATATTAAAAAAAACCCTCAACCTTAACTCTGTACACTCTGAAATGTTCTTACTCAGATATTCATGAAGCTTCTTCTATGTCAAAGAAGAAGGGTTAAAAAAAAAAAAGAATTGTAAAGTGAATAAAAAAGAATTAATTTAAAAAGAGAGAATTAAATATTTTTTTCTTCCTTTTGGTTTGATCAGTTTGGAGTAAGTGGTTCTATTCACTGGGGTGTGAGCATTAGGGGGAAGGAAATAGAGAATTCTGTCACTAGCTGACATTTGTACGTGCTTGATGCCATTTAACCTATTGCTACAAAAGAAATTACCCCTAGATTTAGTGTATAATAGCTTAATATATATATACATTTGTTGTTGTTGTTTTGTTTTTTTTTTGTTTTTTTGTTTGTTTGTTTGTTTTTCAGGACAGGGTTTCTCTGTATAGCCCTGGCTGTCCTGGAACTCACTGTGTACACCGGGCTGGCCTCTAACTCAGAAATCCACCTGCCTCTGCTTCCCAAGTGCTGGGATTAAAGGGGCTTGCCACCACTGCCTGGCAACTTTTTTTTTTTTTTTTTTAAAGACAGGATTTCACTATGCAGCTTTATCTGGCCTGGAACTCACAAAGATCAACCTGCCTCTGCCTCATGAGTTTGGGATCAAAGGCATGCACCACCATGCCTGATTTAACAGAGCTATTATTAGTTCAATTTCTGTGTATCAGGGATCTGGTTGTACTCTAGCTATGTTTTTAGAGGCAGTTAAAACTCAGTCAAGAAGGATCAACTGCCTACTCACTTGGATGGTTAGGTGGGTGAGGTTCCTTGCAGGTTGTTCTGTTAAGTCTTCATTTTCTCATAGACTGGTAGCTAAAGGCTTGCCCCAGTTTCTTACTACACAAGTCTCTCCTAAGAGCAGTTCACAACACTGGCCGGGGAGATGAGATCATTAACAACAGAAGGAGGGGAAGCAGGAAGTGGTATCAATTTGCAAGGTGGAGACCTAAGAAAATTATTGGTAGAGTTTCCTTCTACGTAAAGAAAGGCCTGTGGATCAGGAAGTACATGGGAGTAGACAAGATTGATCAAAGTGTCTATCCTACCTCAAGCAGAGTAATTATATTCTTTGTTCTGGCTGTGTTCTTCTTAGGTTGGATAATGCCCACCACATTGGTGAATGTACTTTCCTTCACTTGAATGCTAATCTTTTCTGGAAACATCTTCACATACACAGACAGATCCAAAATTTTTATCAGCTATCCGAGTATCTCTTAGCCCAGTTAAATTCATATATTAAAGAACAAAACAAAACAAAACAAAACACCATAAATGCAAGTAGTGGTGGTGCATGCCTTTGATCCCAGCACTCAGAAGGTACAGGCAGGTGGATTTCTGAATTCCAGCCTAGCCTGGTCTACAGAAAGAGTTCCAGGACAACCAAGGCTATACAGGGAAACTCTGTCTCAAAAACAAACAAACAAACAAGAATTCACCACCCACCATCACTTGTTAAGTCCATGTGTTCAGAGGAAGTCATTAGGTTCCAGCTCACACTCAAGGGAAGGTATCACAGATCTGAACCAAGAATCAGAGACGACTGGAAACTGGGAGAACTGCTTACCACAGGAAGGTGGTTCATTCAAACACTCTATACGTCTTAATTCACTTAATTTTTTTCTTTCTTTTCTATGTAAAGATTTGTTTCTCTTATTTTTAAATTATGCATGTGTGTGTATATGTGCATATGAGGGCAATGCCTATGGAGGTCAAAGATATAGAATCACTCCTCTGGAGCTAGAGTTGTGAGCACTCACTATGGAGCTAAAACCATGGTCTTCTGGAAGAGCAGCAAGTGCTCTTAACTGCCAAACCATCTCTCTAGCCCCAACGTAGGAATCTGGTTGCAGATTGGTCATCTTATCTTAAGCTGGGCTAATATTGTTTCCATTCACAGTGTTAACATCTGAAGTGACTGTCTGAGGTTCATCCGCTTCGACCCAAGCTGTCTGCCTCAGCATTTGTGTCTTCTTCTTTTTAGTGCTGGGGATTGAAAGCAGAATCTTGAGTGTACTAGGCAGATACCAAGCTGCATCCCAACACTGCTATTACTTTTAGATAGTATCTGTCTTGTTCTGTAGCTCAGGCCAGCCTTGAACTTGCCATCCTCCTGCCTTAGTCTCCTGAGTCAGCGCTGAGCCATCTGGGATATACCATCACATCTGGCTCAGCATCTGCATTATCAGAGAGTTGGTTGGAATTCGAAGTAGAGGCTGGAGGTAGGATTTTGCGGAGCAGTGGGTTGGCAAAGAGAACCGGAGGAAGAAAATTCCCTAGCCCCTGAAAGGAGAAACTAAGCTAACGTTTAGGTAGTTCCTCTCTTGCTTGCAAATTCCCAGTGCCAATGATAGTCACTTGTTCCTTCCATATTTCCTTCTTTAAATATTAAAACAGATGTGGTAGTGCACACCAGCACTTGGGAGAGTTAGGCAGGAGGATCTCTCAACCCCTACTCTCCCCTCAAAAAAGACTCAGATATTTAACTCACTGTAATGCAGGTGCTGGGAGAATACTACTCCTGGGACTGTATTTGTAGCTCACTGGTTATAAAGACAAAATATAACTTGAGATTTTTGAACAACTTATTCAAATAATTCACTTATCTGTCATTTATTAAAATTGAACTCTCCCTAATAAATGTACGACTATGGAGTACTATGATATTAGAACATAAGCAATTTGTAAATTGCCCACACAGATTTTACCAGGCCCATGACTGTTGGCTTTCTCGATTATCTACATAGCATTCAAAGCATCTCCTTCACTTAACATATGAATTTGGAAATAATTTCACAGTATTTCCAGTTAAGTTGCTTTTCATATTGATGTGGTTATTTCTGTAACCAAGTTTTGTTGCATATCATAATGAATCTGTTTAGTGTTCTTCCATTCAGTTCACTAATAACTCACTGTGGTTTAATTTTAGAGAAATTGAATTAAATACTAGTCTATAAAATATGCAATAACCAGTTTCTCCAAATGAACTATAATTCAAAGCTTAACTACTTTTCTTCATTTGTGGAATAAATAATAAGCCAAAGCTTGATAGCTCATTTTAACTAAGCAGAATGGGCAGAATTCAAGAATTTATTGGTAGGAAGTCTGACCCAGATCCCGAAGAGGACATTATAAGAGAAAAACAAAATCACCTATGTTATCTAATTAATAATTTAGAGTTATAGAATTTAATTGGAAGGCAACTTTGTTTCTTGTTTAACAAGCTACCTAAAGTAGAACAATGTTGTTCTGCATTCAATACTAACTAAATAATTATGAAGAGAGATAGGTTGTAAAAACTTACTTATAAAGTGTGTGTGGTATCAATCAGCTCTGATCTAACACCAAGGAAGCAAAGACAGGAGGATCAACACAGGTTCAAAGCCAGCCTGGTCTACATGTTGATTTCCAGGCTATGCAGGGATATATAGTGTGACAGACCCTGCCTTTAAAAAAAAAAAAAAATGGAAACAAGACTGAGGAGATCACTCAAGGGTTAAAAGCACAGATTGCTCTTCTAGAGGACCCAGGGTGGACTCCAAGTGTACACATGGCAACACACAACTGTCTATAACTCCAGTTCCAGGGATCATAACCCTTTTCTGAATTGAAACATCTTAAAAACAAACAAATAAGCAAACCAAAGAGGCAATAGTGTCTAGAGAATGTTGAAAAAGTAGTACTGGCTGGGCGGTGATGGTGCACCCCTTTAATCCCAGCACTTGGGAGGCAGAGGCAGGTGGATTTCTGAGTTCGAGGCCAGCCTGGTCTACAGAGTGAGTTCCAGGACAGCCAGGGCTACACAGAGAAACCTTGTCTTGAAAAACAAACAAACAAAAAAAGTGGTTGAAGACTTTAAATGGCACTTTATGAGTCATACTAATAGAAGCACAAGAGACAGTGGTGCTGAGGGGGCCCGGCTCAAAAGGTTTCAGAGAAGAAGATTAATATGTGGTCTAGAGATCATTTTTGTGTTATTTTGATAAAGAATGTGGCTGCTTTTTGCTCCTGTCCAAAAAGTCTGCCTGAAGCTAAATTGAAGAGTTTTTGTTTGGTTGGTTTTGATTGTTTTGTTTTTCGAGACAGGGTTTCTCTGTGTAGCCCTGACTGTCCTGGAACTCACTCTGAAGACCAGGCTGGCCTCGAACTTAGAAATCCACCTGCCTCTGCCTCCTAAATGCTGGGATCAAAGGTGTGGGCCACCACCGCCCTATGATTTTTTTTTTAAATTTATTCATTTATTATATGTAAGTACACTGTAGCTGTCTTCAGATACTCCAGAAGAGGGCATCAGATCTTTTTACAGATGGTTGTGAGCCACCATGTGGTTGCTGGGATTTGAACTCAGGACCTTCGGAAGAGCAGTCAGTGTTCTTAACCGCTGAGCCATCTCTCTAGCCCCTAAGTGCTATGATTTAAAAGTGTGCACCACCACCATCTAGTTGTGATCTACTTTTTCATTTCAATTTTACAGGGAGTTATGTTAAGAGATTGCTGTAAGTCTCAGAAGAAACTTTGAGCTTTGCACTTTTAAACAGGGTTGAGCCAGGCAGTGGTGGCTCACACCTTTAATCCTAGCACTTGGGAGGCAGAGGCAGGAAGATCTCTGAGTTTGAGGCCAGCCTGGTCTACAGAGTGAGTTCCAGGTCAGCCAAGGCTACACAGAGAAACCCTGTCTCGAAAAACCAAAAAACCAAAACAAAAAACCAGAATTGAGATTGTGATAAACTGTGGATGGGGACTTTTGAAGTTGGACTGAATGAAGTTTTACATAATGATATGGCCACAAGTCCATGGGAGCCAGGGAGTGGAATGGGGTGGTTTGAATCAATGTGGCCCTCATAGGCTCATAGTGAGAGCCACTATTAGGAGGTGTGGTCTTCTTGGAGTGGGTGTGGCCTTGTTGGAGGAAATGTGCCACTGTGGGTGGGCCAGGTGACAAGGTGGCGTGGGCCAAGAGAGACCAGATTCAATGTCTTTCTCCCTCTGTCTGCCCCTTCCAGATGTAGAACTCTTAGCTAACTCCCCAGCACCATGTGTGCCTGTGTGCAACCATGCTTCCTACCATGATGATAGTGAATTAAACCTCTGAACCTGTAAAGCAGTCCCAATTAAATGCTTTCTTTTATAATAGTTGCTGTGGGCATGGTATCTCTTTACAGCAATAGAACAGTAACTAAGACACCGCCCCTCAATAAAAAAAAAGCTTTTTTTTTCTTCTTCTAAATAAGACAGGGTCTCACTATATAGCACAGACTGGACCAGCTTCTACTTCTTCTGTCTTCATAGTAATGAGATAATAGGAGAATTCTAGGTTACTTTCATGGCTGGATCTTGTCCTTGCCCTCTCTCACCATGTGCTTTTTAGCTGCTGTGGGATAAGAGGTTTTTCCTTGCAGTCCCCACAGGCCAAGACACAGCCATAGAACCAGTGGTTTGTGGAAGGGAACCTCTGAAATCATGAGTTTATTTTTCTCCTTTAGATTGATGTCAGGTGTTTTTGTCATAGCAACTCAAAGTGACTAATACGGTGGCAGATTGGTAGGGACACCAACAGCAGTTGTCCAGAAGACGCTACTCCAGTGTTGACCTGGAATCCTGTGTGTTCCTATTGGTAGCAACATCTGGCTGTCTCCTTGGACATATGTACTGAAGTCTGGGCAGCTCCAGCTGTGTGAAGCATGTGAATGGAGATCTGCACTCTTCTAAGATGGGGGCTGTCTTAATTACTTTTCTATTGCTATAAAGAGACACCGTGGCCAAGGCAACTTACCATCAGGAGCATGGCAGCAGGCAGGCAAGGCATGGCACTGGATCAGTAGCTGAGAATCTCCTTTTTTTTGAGTCAGGGTCTCTCTGTGGCTGTCCTAGAACTCAATCTGTTAATCAGGCTGCCTTTGCCTTTTGAGTGTTGGGATTAAACACATGCACCACCACTGCTGGCAAGAGCTTACATCTTATCTACTGGAAGCAAGCATTGAAAAAGGGACTTGATAGGCCTGACGAAGGCTTTTGAATCCTCAAAGGTGACCCCCAGTGAAACACCTCTTCCAACAAGGCCACACCTTCTAATTGTTCCTAAATACTCTGCCAACTAGGAACTAGGAGGGTATTATTCAAACCACTGTCAGATCCTTGCCTTTGTCTGACTTCAAGAACTTTCCAAGGGTTGTGTATTTTTCTATTTCTTATGAAAATCAGTATGTTAATTTCCTTTTATTCTCGTTGACCTGTAGGTTGTAACCTGTAGGAAGAATATCATTCTCTCTGGATTCCTACTGAGATTACAGGAAATATTATTTTTTGAATAATTAACTGAATTTATTCTGGTACAGACATTCACTTTAAAGCTTTAATGAATGTGCCATGATTTGAAAGAGGCTCATTTCCAATAGGGTTAAAAATAAAATTATGATGGATGAGGTAGATGGATAGCAATTTATACCAATGAGTCAGAAGCTCAATTGCCTTAGGGGATATAGAGATTCCTTGAACATCTTTGTCTAGTTAATTTTTTTTTATTGTGATGTGTAGTCTGTATATATATTCTTTTGTGTACATGTGTGTGTGTGGAAGCTAGAGGTCAGTTATGGGTGTTTTTCTCAGTTGCCCTCTTATTTTTTGAGACAAGGTCTCTTGCTGAAACTGGAACTCCTCACCACTTCTGCTAGACTGGCTGTCCTGCAAACCCCAAGGTCTTCTGTCTCTGCCTCTCTGCACGTAGTTTGCAGAGGCATTCTATCACACTGTATTTTTTATGTAGGGATGCAAGCACTTGGGTCTTCATGCCTATATGGCAAGCACTTACTCACTGAACCATGCCTATATGGCAAGCACTTACTGACTGAACCATGCCTATATGGCAAGCACTTACTGACTGAACCATTTTTCCAGCTTGTTTATATGAGACAGATTCTCACTTTGCCAACCAGGTTGGCCTCCAGCTTGCCAAGATTTTTCCTTTCTCAGTCTCTCAAACGCTGGGATTAGAGGTCTGTGCCACAACTGGCTGCCTGAAACTAATCACAAAAGGAGTTCAAAGCAGCACTTTTAAGTGGGCAGGTGGGAGGCGATGCCAGAAAGGGAAGTAGGAAAGGGTCATAGACAATGTCAGGCAGCTAGGAACTACTTACCGTTCACTCCAAGGAGTATAATGTATTCATTCCAGTACCATAAACAGCATAAAAAAGCTACTAAAATCTGATTATAATTTGAAGGAGAATATAAGCCCTCCAAACATTAATCTTAGCTGGGCACAGTAAACATATGCCTTTTGTAAAAGTATTTTTTATTCTCCTGAGTAAGTATTGTCTCCAAGGCTTACTGTCCCTGTGTGCTTACCTAGGTCTAGTCCTGAAAGCTTCTAGCCTCTGAAGAATCTTATCTAGGCCTAGAATGTTCTCAGCCTCTGAGATTTACTGCAGAATAAGCTCATCCTATGTAGTTCTTTCTGAACTCTGGCTGGCTGATTCAACTCAGCTGTTCTGGCTCAAACTCTTCTCCTAGCTGACTGATTCAATTTGGTGTCTCTCAGTTTCTTACTGAATTGTTCTACTTGGCTTCATACTAATTTTGGCAATCTGTTTTGATCTGGCTCCATCTTATTCTCTGTCTTATTCTGTCTTCAACTGTATCTAGCTTGTTTTCTCTCTCTTCAACCTTTCTCTGTAAAATTCTCCTGGAAAACTGCCTCCTTCCACTCTCTGCATTGTTCCCTCAAGATGCTTCTCTTTCCTCTCAATTCTCATGAGAGTTGAGCATATCCTATTCTGTCAAATCTTTCTCTGATTCATCACTTTGTCTGCCACTCAATTAGACATCACTTTGAAACATGGGTGCTTCCTTCTACAAACTAACTTTACCTTCATTGTTTGGGATTAAAGGTGTGCACTAAAGACATTTCTGTATAACAGCCAGAGGGATTAAAGATGTGTGCTAAGGCTGAGCCATACCACAACTAGAAACAGTTTTTTTTTTTCAGTAAATAACACAATTTTGGGGTTCATGGTGTGATCCTAAAACAGCCTTTAGTCCCAGAATTTGAGATGTATCTCTGTGAGTTCCAAGCCAGATGGAACTCACATAGTGAGTTCTAGGCCAAACAAAGCTGCACATTAATTAGTTAGAAACTAGAAAATCTTTCAAAAATAATCTAAATGGGGAGAGAAAGGGACCAAACAGAGAAGGGGTGTTGAATAAGAACAAAATTTAGCAGGGAATGGTGGCACATGCCTGTAATCCCCAAATCTCAGGAGACAGAGGCAGGAGGATCTCCGTAAGTTTGAGGCCATTGTGGTCTACATAGGGAGACTACGAAAAGCGATCGTGTCTCAAAAAACCAAAATAATCAATCAAATAAAAAACAAATCCCCAAATGAAAAAACAAAAACAAGAAAAGCTAGATTTCAGTGATATATATTATAGAAATGCCATAATGAAACATTACTTTTTATATAACTAGACAAGAATCTAATTACGAGTATATGTGTGGTTATGGCAACAATTTCTTCCTATCTGTTTTAGTTACTGTTCTATTGCTGTGCAGAGACACCAGTAACTAGGCAACTTATAAAAAAAATCATTCAATTGGGCAGTGGTAACATAGGCCTATAATCCCAGCACTGGGAGGCAGGAGGCGGGAGCTCTGTAAGTTTGAGGCCAGTGTGGTCTACAGCATAAGTTCTAGGACAGCTAGGAGTGTTACCCAGAGAAATCCTGTCTCAATAAACAAAACAAAACAAAACAATCCACTTTAGCATCAGTGTTGGAGACACTGGCTGCTCATGAAGAGGACCTACATGCCACTTCGTAACTGTCTGTATGTACAGTTCCAGGAAATCCGAAGCCCTCTTCTATTCAGCCTTTGAGGGCACCACCCACATAAGTGTAAAACACTTGTACACATTAAAAAACAAACAAACAAACAAACAAACACTTCAGGTTTTTTGTTCCTGTTTTGTCTAGTTGCTTTGCCACTTATACCTGTACTTTGTTTTTGTTTTTGTTTTTGAGCTAGGGTCACACAATGTAGACCAGGTTTGCTTTGAACTAACTCATAGATATCCTGCTTCTGCCTCCCAAGTTCTGGGATTCAAGGCACGTGCAATACCCAGCCTTATTTGCAATTTTATGAATCCCTGCTTAGTTCCACGTGGGCTGGTGCTGGGTTGTCTCTCTGACACTTTATAGGGGTGGCACTGCAGGTGTCCAACAAGTGTTTGTTGAATGCACCGAATATGTTCTTTCCTCACTGATTAGAAGTGACACTTTTTACTCATCTGGAATATAGTAATTTCATGGTAAAGTTTGACAAGCATCTAATGACGAGTATATGTGTGAGACAATTGGCGAGACAAAAGTTTTATGAAAGATAAGGAACTGGGGAAGGGAAGTGAAACATCTGCCTGAATGTTCTTTCCAAAATAAAACGATTCATTGTTTTACTTATTATTACTATCATTGTTTTTGTTTTGTTTTGCAACAGGGTCTCACTATGAAGTCTTGGCCGATCTGTAGCTCTTTATATAGACTAGGCTACCTTTGAACTCACAGTGATATGCCTCTGTTTCCTAGAGTACTGGAGTTATAGGCTGCCCCATCATACCTGGCAAAAGTTTTTTTTTTTT
>JADRCD010219125.1:0-40073 GCA_019843815.1 Montemys delectorum
GAGTTTTTCATAAACTCAGAGTGAAAGGAATTCTGTGGTCTTTAAACAATGACTTTCTATGGGGCTATGGTGGTGGTAAATGCCTTTAGTCCCAGGATTTGGGAGGCAGAGGCAGGAAGATACATGTGAGTTGGAGGCCAGCATGGTCTGCTGAGCCAGCTCCAGGACAGCTCTGGCTACACAGAGAAACCCTGTCTCCAAACAAAGGACAATGATTTCCTACTTTCTTATTCCTGCTCCTGGTAATTTTTGTTTTCCTTTCTGTCTCCAAAGATTTGCCTATTCTAGATATCTTATAAAATAGAATTATATGGTTTTTTTCCTGTTTGGCTTATTCCATTAAAAATAATACATTAAGAATGTCAAAGCTTAGGTAAACTTCTACTTTTTTATCACTTTTATTATGTATTTATTTTTATGTGTATGTGTGAGTGCCTACTTACATGTGTGTGTGTGTGTGTGTGTGTGTGTGTGTGTGTGTGTATTATGTGAGTGCCTGGTACCTATAAAGGCCCGAAGAAAGTGTCAGAACTGCCTGTAACTAGATGTGAGCAGCATTGAGTGGGAACTGAACTCAAGTTCTCTGTAAGAGTAGCAAGTACTGCTAACCTCTGAGCCACTGCTCTAGACTCTTTTATAGCTATTATAAAGTAAATTTATAGAAAGCAAACCCTAAAGTTAAATAAACAGTTAAGTAGATCAGTCAGTTTAAAACTTGACGATGCATAGACTGAGGAAGATAGCTCAATTGGCAAAGTGCTTGTAAGAGGTCCTTAGTTTGATCTCTGAGAAGCCACATTAAAAACAAAACAAAACAAAACAAACAAAAAAAAAACCAGGGTGCTCTGGCACATTTATATTCTCTATACTAGAGAGACAGAGGCAGTAGAATTCCTCTGACTTACTAGCCAATCAGCCCAGCCTACTTGATAAGCTCCAAGCCAATGAGAGACTCCTGAGGAATGATACTGAGTTTGACCTCTGGCCATCACATGAACACTTACATAAGCACATACATGTGTGTCTGCATATGTATGAACTTTAACACAGAGAAGAGTGATGAGGACTAGAGCGATGGCTCAGTTGCTAAGAATGCTTACTGCTCTTTCAGAAGACCTGAGTTCAGTTCCCAACACTCATGTCCAGCAGCTTACAATGCCACCTTGTAGGGACCCAATGCCTCTTCTAATTTCTGCAGGCACTTACATATACACACACACACACACACACACACACACACACACACACACACACATCCCTGTTTTGAAAAAAATGTGTATTAATCAGGAATGTAGATAGTTTATTATGGTTTATTATTTGAATGTACATAATACATACATTTAATGTGTACATTCAAATAATATATAAATTCAGAAGTATATAATATATTCAAAAGGTTTTAAAGGATAAAATTTTTAAAATGACAATGATAAAGTTCTTAATTTGATGTGATAATATCAATGTAGGACTCAAACTTTGTGTCTTACTTTTCTATTGCCATGAAGTGACAACATGACTAAGGCAACTTATAAAAGAAAACATTTAATTTGGGCTTGTTCACAGTTTCAGAGAGTTTAATTCATGATCATCATGGCAGAATAGGTTTGTATGCAGGCCTGGTGCAGGAGCTGTAACTGATAGCTTACATCTCTGATCCACAACTTCAAGGCAGAGAGACTATCTAAAAATGGTGTGGGTTTTTGAAAGGCAACAAGGCCATACCTCCTAATCCTTCCCAAGACCATTCCACCAACTAGGGACTGAGCATTCAAATACATGAGCTTATGGTGGCCATTCTTCTTTAGAACACCTCACTATGGTAGTAGGTTGAACTACTTCATCGGTCCAGAAGTAATTATTTTAAATACTGATGAGGGGTTTGAACAGGGATGCTTTTAAGCAGCAATGGAAAAGACTGAGGGTTGAGCTGATTTTTCCTTTTTTGCTTTTTTCATGAGAACCTCTGCATAACTGACTATAATTAATCAAATAATTTTCTTAACACTATATTTTGTTTAATTTACAGTCATTTTGGCAAAGAACTATTGCTAGGTTTTAGAGAATAAAATGACTTCATATTTGGTCATATAAGCATGTGAACATATAGGTAAAAATTGCTAGAGATGAAAAACTTCTATGTCATTTACTCTCAGAAATTTTCTTTTTCTTTTAAATTGAAGCTTTTATTTGTAAGGAACAGGTTCAGCTCAATACTATTTTAAGAAATAGGATTTTATTTTTAAAATACAAGGCAATAAATGCAATGAAATAAAGAAAATTTTTGAGAATGTTTGTTGTATATGCCTTTGGAGTTGAATTGTAAGTCATGCCAGAGCAGCTCCAGGACTCAGTCAGCAGTGTGTGCCTCTCTCTCCGGCACTCTGCCACTCACAGACCAGATGTGCTGTTTCTCTGTCACCTTCCTTCTGTTGCTGCCAGGATTTACATCTTGCTTTATATATTATTTTTATTCCTGACTTGCTTTTTTTTTTTTTTTTTTTTTTTTTTACAATTTATGCCTACTTAGTTAAGCTTGCTTAATTTCAGGCAGGTTACTTGTGTTCTTTCTGAAATTTTCACGTGGTTTCTATGTTTATTCTTTATATTTTATGATCCAGACTCATGAGCCTGAGCATCACATTGCCTTTACTCCAATTTTGGCAGAGCTCTTGCAGGACACCACTGCATTGGGTAAAATGCCCATTAGAGACTATCTTGGGAAGGATTAACTCAACAGAAGTTGTGGACTGAGCCATATTACTTTGGGAAAGGATTATGAGTCCAGTCGCATGGTGGATAGTGTGTTCACTATATTGTATAAATGATATGAGTCTTAGTGTACCCTGTTCTGGATTTGAGGATAGAAGTTGGGGAGTGCAGAGGTGTGTGACTGATTTAGGACCATCAGTTTGTATAGCATGTAAGGCAGAAGTAAATTCATCTAAGAACTGATAGAAAAGGCTAGATATATCATTGGTATATATATTCACCTTTTCTTTCCCGATAACCTGCAAACACAGAAAAGGTTTTTAAGAAGACATTCTTGTCCATATGGTCTCCATGGGCCCTTAGCAGTATCTGTTTGTTCTGCTCTGCTGCAGCTGTTTCCCTATGCTCCCCAAACCTGTTCCTTGTGCTCACTCTGTAGTTCATGCATTCCTGAGCCCTACCAGATGACCTTGCCCCCAACTCCAAAGTCCAAGATAAAAGTCTGCAGACAGAAATTCTTTCAATTTTCCACTAACCAAACCTGAAGCTGACTTACTATTCTTATCTGCAGGAAACCATACACTTTTTTTTTTCTGTTGCTTTTAAATGACTTTTTAGACAGTTCATATACTAGAATATTCGAGCTTTAAAAATATACATTTCAATGGGCTTTTAGTATATTCCTAAAATTATGTTTTGTCCAGCAATTCCCTTTCCTTCCCCCATCTGTCCCTGCCTTCCCCCATCTGTCCCTCCCTCTCTCGTTCCCTGTACAGATTGCTTAAATTGTATCTAAAATTATTGGGATCAGAAGTGTTTCTAATGTGGATTGTTTTTTCATATTCTTCATTATTTGCACGTGCTTTCTGTTATATTTTGAATATATGATCCAAATTCTAAACACAGACACATTTATGTTTCCTATACATTGTATATGCGTACTGCCTTAGGACTGTCTAATGCAGTTTTTGGAATTCCCTCATTCTGACTGCTACTAGTTCTGTGAGATCAAATGTGTGGTTTCTCACTTGTGTACTCATGTCATTATTCAGAAAGATGGAGGTTGTGGAGGTCTCCAGGTTTTTGGAATTGGGAATTCTCAATGGTTTTGTTTTTGTTATGCCTCCCCCCATCCCCCCACACAGAGTTTCTCTGTGTAGCCCTAGCTGTCTTGGAATGTTCTCTGTAGACCTGGCTAGCCTGGAATTCAGAGATTTTTCTGCCTCTGTCTGGGATTAAAGGCGTATGCCACTATGCCTAGCACAGAATTCTCAGTTTTATGTCATACTTGTCTCTATCAAACTAGATTCTTTTCAGCAGTTTCCAGATTTTTCATTGTCAAATAAAAAGTTTGGTGCCACAACTTTCTAAATACTCCTTTCAATTACATGTATATTTTAAATTTTTATTTATTGTTACTATGTTTGTGAGAATGTTCGTGCCACAGAGTTGCATGTAAAGGTCAGGAGACGTTTTTTGTGAAGTCAGTTCTCTCCATCTACCTCTAAGTGGTTCTAGAGGTGGAATTCGGCCCTCAAGGCTTCAAACCATCTTGCTGACACAGTTGCCTTTTCTTTACTATCATTGAATACTTCTGAGAAAGTTTTCCTATTTACAGTCTTCAATGGTACTAATCTCTTTAACAGTTAC
The DNA here is from genome assembly GCA_019843815.1 of Montemys delectorum. Taxonomy (NCBI): domain Eukaryota; kingdom Metazoa; phylum Chordata; class Mammalia; order Rodentia; family Muridae; genus Montemys; species Montemys delectorum. Next base: position 4,360 of record JADRCD010219125.1, read on the forward strand.
AAATGCTTTATCTGCACCCTACTTCATAGCAACTTTATATTCATGTTCTTCCTCACCCAGCATGAAACTGGAGGGTTTTTTTTTTTTAAATATATATGTCTATCCTATTTGTTGCCTTTTTTCCCCCGTAAACCTGACTAAAAGCAATGAACTGTAACTATGCCACAGCCTCCATGGTTGCTTACTGTCTGTGACCTGAATTTAGCCTAACTCAAGTTTTTAAGAGCAAGCAGGAAGATGTTAAGAGTCGCTGTCAGACCTGACCTTTAGCCAGTAAAGTTTAGTTTCCAGTAGGGTTTGGTTTCTTTGTCCAATCTGATTAGCACAATCTTTGTTATCCACATTTACCAGCCTCGCTGTCTTACTCCCACCACAATGGCCATTAAGGTCTATTTATGGATCCTAGGGTTATGTAGCTCACAGATGTTGACAGTGATCTTGAGGATGACCATGGTGATGACTTTTGTTCTTTTGAGATAGGGATTCTATATGCCTTTGCTGTTCTGTAACTAGCTCTGTAGACTGAGCTGCCCTTGAACTCAAAAAGATCCATCAGCCTCTTCCTCCCTAGCGCAGGGAATAAAGGCATGCACCACCGTGCCTGACTAATCTGTGAATCACAACCCTCGTAACTGAACATAGAGAATTGTGAAAAATGTCACACATTTTTAATTTGAATTGTGAAACATTAAAAAGGTTTCTAAGTGTGTGGCAGCCAAAAATTAATTCATAATTAAACATGTAATGAATACAAGGTGTTTCTGATAGCATTCGACTGTGTAATTTTAAATTGTTCAGCTTGCTGGCTGAAAGGTTTTTTTTTTTTATTTTTTTTTTGTAGTTTTGCTTGCTTTTGTTTTTGTTTTTTATTAAATGAGAAGTTTGGGCTTGGAATTAAGACAGAATTTTTAACAATTTTTGAAATGGCCCTTAAGATATTTCTGCCACCTTGTACTTATATTTTTGTGAAGAGCCTTCTCAGCATTGACAGTCAACTCTGACAAACATTGAAGGTGCTGCAGTATCAAGTATTCAGCCAGCGATTAATTCTTTATGTAAACACCCATCTCATAGTATTCAAGTTGCTCTAGTTTCTAGTAAATGGTAATATATGCATTCAAAAATGGTTTTAAAATAAAATTTGTATAATTTATTATCAGTAAATACTTGGTTCATTTGCATATTTCATATACCTCTATACACAGGGCCGTTAAAATTTGCTCAGGTCTACTGAGGTTATTAATGGGAGAAGTCTTAGGAACCCCGCTTTAGCCTACAGCTCTGAACTCTTCCTCATTTCTTCTGTAAACTGCTTCCAAATACTTACGAATCATATGGTGAAGCAATTTTGTGTACTGACTATTTTTCTTACAGCTTTAACCAAAACCCTGAGAAGAAACAACTTTAAGAATTTATTTTAGTTCTGTTGCAATGGGGGTGGTGTGGCAGCAGGAGCAGCTCCAGGCCACACTGGAGGCTACTTACTTACAGCTCTGTGCAACAGGAAGGAGACAGGACAGGAAGCACACCTGGGCTATAAACTGTAAGATCTTCTCCTGGTGACCCACTTCCCCCAGCTAGGCTCCACCTTCTAATAGTTCTCTAATAGTCTCTCAGAAAGCAAACACCCATGGGCTTGGAATCAGGTATTTAAAGACGTGAACCTGTGGGAGATGTTTCACATTTAAATCATAACAGCTCGTCTTTTACTATAAAGTCTTTCTCTATGTAGTCACATCCCTATCCGTGGCTAGGACTAATTGTCTAGATATAGGTAAATTCTAAGTTTGTATCCCTAGCATTGATCTAGCCTTTGAGCTCCAAATGAATATATTTAATTCCTGGCTGATTCCTCCTTGATTTTTCAAACATATCACGGTAGTGTATCTAAATCGAAGTGCAAGAGCACTGCCTCAACCTAACCTCCTGCATTGTTTCCTAGTGAAATGTGCCACAGCTCAAACCCAGGGTCCTGTGTACACTAACCAGTCATTGCCACTGAGCTCCATCTCTACTTCTCCTGGTAATCCTTGACCCTTTTCTTTCCATCATAAACAGTACACTTAGGATTTGTTTCCATACTTAAGCATTAGGTTGTTAGATCTAAGATTAGTATTCTCATAAAACTACAAGCTAATACAAAATTCAGACAATTTATCCTTTATAATACACAGAATACATTTTCCATATTTTTTTATTACTTTAATTTTTTTACAGTCCAGTCATTGCCCCCCTCTTGGTCCCCCTCCCACAGTTTCTCATCCCATTCCTCCTCTCCCCCAGCCCCTACCCCACCCCATCCCACCCCCCTCTCCAAGAGGATGTCTCCCCCACCCCCACCAGGCCTCCCTACTCCCTGAGGCCTCAAGTTTCTCAAGGGTTAGGTGCATCTTTTCCTACTGAGGCCATACCAGGCAGTCCTCTGCTGTATATGTGGTAGGAGCCTCAGACCAGCTTGTGTATGCTGCCTGTTTGGTGCTTAGTGTCTGAGAGATCTCAGGGATCTGGGTTAGTAATGTTAGGTGGTTACATAAGCAGTCCAGGTTCATGGTCCAAAATTTGTATTCCTTTATAATATATGAGATCTTGGGTGGGAGAGATGGCTCAGTGGTTAAGAGCACTGGCTGCTCTTACAGAGGACTGAGTTCAGTTCTTGGCATCCACTGTGGTGACTCATAACCACTCTAGTTCCAAAGGATCTGATGTCCCTTCTGTCTTCCATGGGCACCAGACACACACACATAGCACACAGACATACATGCCGGCAAAACACTTATATAAATAAGAAATATGAAGTCTCAGGGGCTAGAAAGATGGTTCAGTGGTTGAGAATATTTGCTGCCCTCCCAGAGTACTTGAATTCAGTCCCAGCATAAACATCAGGAGGCTCACAACTGCTGGATCCAGGAGGTCTGATGCCCTCTTCTGGCCTCTATAGGCACCTGCACACACATGGCAGACATAAACTGACACACATGAATAGAAATCTTAAAAGAAATATAAAATTTCAAATGACCAAAATGAATTAAAGGTTAACACAAAGAGATTAGTAATGTTTTTACTCATTTGTGCTAAAAGTGAGTAAAGTATTTATTTTTCAGCTAACTAAATGTATTTAAGTGGAAATTTTTATTGCTCGATTTTATATGTATTATTAATATATCTATTAATATGTTGCTTATATATGCAACCATAAGGGAAACATTTACTTAGCCTATTATGCATTTTATCTAAATAACCCCCTTTTGCTCCAATTAGATGTTTTTCAGATCAGCTGTAGGATTTTTAATTTTTTACTAAAGTTAATTTTTCTTTTATATAAGAAAAGAGCACACTGAAAATATAGCATCTACTGATTATTCACATGAGATAATCTTACCTGACTGCAATCTACTTCTGGTTTGTCTTAGATAAAACTGGCATCTTTCAGTAATCTAACACATAACTGTAGCTTCTAAGGAAAACACTGTTGGTGGAATTCATATATGACTTAGTTCTCTTTAGGTAAAACTGCAGTGTTCCTAGTTTGTAATATGAAAGAAAAAAAAATGGATGCCACAGAATGCTTCCATGATATGGCCTCTGAATCCAGTTACTTTTAAATGAAGAGAAACCCTGAAATTCCTTCACTAGTGATCAGCACTCATTGAGGCCCTTTGGCTTTGTGAAAATGTTTATTGTCACAAAAGTATTTTATACTTTTTATATTATTAAAATTTAATTCCCTTTCTTATTTTGAATTGACTTTCTTTTGTCTATTTTCTTTTTTTAATTGAAAAGGATGAATGGAAGGAGGTATAAGATGGTACCTCTGTTTTCTTCTTTTGTATAATCTTGTTGCATGTCTCTACATAAGCTGTTCTGGCCACTCATCATAGTAACCAGCTGGGCCATTTCACCTGCTGGAGCCATTAAAGAGGACTCTCTCCCCCTAGATTAATCCCCTCCGACATTAGTTTTTTGCACTGACAACTGCAGCAGGCATTCAGGATTTGCAGGTGGCCAGTGTGACGCACATAATTGCCTACAATTTTAGGCAATGAATAAAAATGGTCTACATTACTTGTCAAAGGTTGTATATGCAGTGCCAAGTGAGATCTATGGGAAGCCTTTTAGGGTTTAAAGAACAGTTAATAGCAAGGCTGCACAGGGCTTTTTTAATCATAATGCATTTGTAATATAGCACTTTGATCTTCTCCTTGTAGGAAATGGTGTTACATTAGCCACTTTTAAACATTTATGAGTGAAATTCAGTTATAGAAGAGTAAAAGTGATTATTCTTAAGCAGAACATGTTCAATTTCATTAAAAGTTTTCGTCTTGCCCCTTCCTTGTTAAAATCCATGGGAAGTCCTTTCCCTGGGGGGCTTCAAATCAGGATCTAAGGATATAGGGCCTTTTCTTTATTTTTCTTGTTGGTAACAGTAAGATTTGCAAAGAAGGTATACTAAATATAGAGATAATTTATACAAATGGACATTTACAAGAGAATAATTGGTCATAGTAATATAAAAATACTCTCAGGAAATCTACTACTAATAATTGTGTTGCAACAGATTTTAAGAAATGAATATTTAAAACAAGTCCATAAATTATCTTTACAAAAACAAAACAAAAAAAATTTCCCCAAAACAGAAGGCCCAGATGATTCTTAAATATGCCTGTTCTGGAAGAGCTCAGTTTGACCTTTCAGCCCTGAGAGCCTTTTATTAACACCTGCCTGTAAGGAGACCCTTGCCACACGCAGCTTTTAGATTCAGACCCACAGAACTGGTGAGGAAAGGCTTGAAGGGTTCAGTTTGTGTCACTTGCTGTTTGGCGTTTCCATTTCACAGATGATTAATCTTTCTGTGAAGAAAGGCCAGAGAAACAAAGCGCAGCGGCCTCTTCCCGCAGTTCCTCCTTCTGAATGCACACTAGCTTGCTAACTAAAAGGCCTTTAGATTTCCAGCAGAGAGAGATGTTCTGAAAGTGAATGCAGCTGGTTGGAGGTCACCAGTGCAGGGCTCTTGCCATTGTGTAATGGAGGCTTTGGCAGGTTGGGGTGGGGGGAGCAGTGGAGAAGTGACAGGGAGAAGGGGTTGGCAAAAAAATTAATTCAGAAGAGAAAAGGTTTGGGTCAGTTCATTTAATATTTTGTAGTAAATAATAAGTCATAGGTTTAGATTAATTATTTTGATTATATTTTTAAGGAAAAACTGTACTTTAGTCTCTCTTCAGGATACTTCTCCATTTCATAATAGCATGTGACATCACTAGGTAACATTGACTCTGAAATTCTATTTTTGATGTGATTGAGTTGTCTTGAAGTTTTCATATTGTTATGTTAACTAATTTTGCTGACTTTGTACACTCAAAATTTAATGCTTCATGAATATTTCATCAGTTTTTATTTAAGATACAAAAATTGTGTTTTTGTTTATTATAAGAGTTCTCTTTATTTTGAGGACTTGAGACTTTGAGCACTTAGTGTCCAGTGCTCACTGCTCACTTGTATTTACTTTTTCATTGGTTGTGTGCAGGACATAATGTGCAAAGTCAAGTCTTGGGTTATAGAGCAAAAGAAACCTGTTCGCTTCTATCACGACTGGAATGACAAAGAGGTGCGTGGAAATACTGTGTCTGTTACTGCCTGTGTTTTGATTGCTTAGAGAGCAAATTGGGCTGCTTAGGATCTTACACTTAGTAATATATAGTTACTTTTATTTCTGTCAACCGGTGTAAATTCCTAAGCTTATTTTTCCCCTTTCTAGTCTCACACTTTAAATATTTCATGACATCTAACCCTTTATAAACAAAAAGATTATAAAAATGAAAATGTTTACCCAAAGAGTTTTTATGTTCAAACTATTCAATGTTTTACTCCATATTTACTAAGCTTTTAAAAAGGGTTCTTTCTCTGTCTCCTACTCTAGATTGAAGTGTTAAATAAACACTTATTTTTGACTTCAAAACCAATGGTCTACTTGGTGAATCTTTCTGAAAAAGACTATATAAGAAAGAAAAACAAATGGTAAGTTTTTCTTGTCTGGATATACCCACATACATATCGCTAACATAAAGCATATAAGTATGTGTATATGTGTGTATAATGTGTTTGATTTTAATATCTTTTCCTTATAAAATGTTAAAAATTAGAAAGTTCTACCTCATGTTATATTTAAAAGGTAAGTCTCCTAAATGATGTACAGAGAACACTACAAACTGAATTAAATTAGGAAATTTTGAATCATACATATTTGCTTATCAAATTTAAGTTTTAAAAATATTTTGCTTAGTTTTGTTACAAAATAAGAGTAAATATATTTGGAGCAATAAAGTGTTTTAAACTGAGAGTTGATACTGCAGGTTACTTTAAATCTGCTACTAGGGATTGCAGCTGGACATAAATTTTAAAACCCAGATTAATAGTTTCAGAGAGGGGGGGAGGGGGCAAAACCTCCCTGTGGAAAAGGTTGAGATACTGGTTTGAAACTTCCAAAGTGTATCAAGGGAAAAGCTGCATTTGTATGTTGCCATTCTAATATGTGACTAAAATGTGCAAGATTTGTTACCCTTCCTTAAAATTCAAAGACAACTCTTGTGTTGGTGTGGGCATGGAGACATTTGGCATAATGCTCACTTTGACTTGCCTCACTAGACCCTCAGCATTTTATACTATTGAGTCATAGAAACAAATCAAAACTATACAAAGAAAAAGATCTGAATTCTCCTAAAATATATTGTCGGTTTCTCCCTGTACTTCATTAAGTACTTAGATGCACATGGTTTCAATTTTCCATTAAAAATTCTCATTTCCATATGATATCAAAGAGTGAGAAGGCTTTAAACTGAAAAATAAACATTCATAGACTGGAAGCCAAAACAATAATTAATGTCAGATGGTTAACTCCAATAAATCATTAGAATAAATTCTGTGAAATTACTGCAACTAAAAATGCCCTGTTGATATTACTGTAAGACATTTTGTGTCCCTGATAGGAAGCTGACTTTAACCTCTTTATTGGCAATGTTCTAGAAAGAATAATGTAGCATAAAAATGTAGTTCAGACTGGTCATTGTCCTCCAAAGAGTAACTAACTTTAAAATATAATCAGTTCCATCATGTTTCAAACTCTAATAAATTTGATGGTTAATGTGTCAAAAATTGTTTGCTTTAAGAAAGAATTTTAAAATTTATTGTTTGACTTCAGTTAATAAATCTTCTCATGGAAGTATGAGTGGTAACTTTTCCTGAGGCTGGGTAAAACAATACAGACATCAAAGTTTGCATGAAAAGGGATGAGTCAGTTTCCTTGCCCAAAGGGGCTTCTCACACCTGTATTTCAATGATTACAGGTAGAACTCCCTGGCTCTAATTGTATAGTAAATACCATTTCCCAGACCCTAATGGTAGACAGACTGCTTAGGAGACGCCAGTCTGTGATTTAGCTGTCGCCAGACACCCCATGTTTCTTGTGAGACCAGTTGTGATGATGAGATGGTTATAGCCATCGAAACTGCTCTTGTCTAAAGAACAAATTTTAATTTGTAACAACGTAGATGTATGAATGGTTCTATTTATAAAACCAATTTTTTGTAGGTTTTATGTATAGCTAATGATCTGGTCTGACGTTGGGATATGTGTGTTGGGGGGAGGTGTCCAGATCTTGTGGAAGTTAGTGTAATTGTAGCTGAAAGATCAAAGACTGGGTAACTGAGTGATGTTCCAGAAGAGAATTTACCACATAGCCATTTTCTGTACAGTTTCTGCCGCCTGCTGTTCCTATTTTCCCTCAAGCTAGCCATTGACTACCCCCTGTGCATCCCTGCTCGTAAAACATGATTGAGGAAGTATTTGTCATGTATTTATGAGTGGGAAACACTGTGATAGGGAATGGCATCTACTGGAGCCAGAAAGATTGCCACTTTCCTTCCATTCAGCCACTCTGCTGTAGCTTTAAATCCTCTGTTTATGTAACATAGCCTCCATATTAAAGCACAGAATGAGTTTTTATTATGAAAGATATACACAGTAGGTTTTCATCGTGTATAATACTGCAAGCAAATGTAAATAGTTAAAATTCATTTTAATTTCTAAATCCATTTGCTTCTGTTAGCATCTTGTTTTTTGGTAATGTTTGTATCTAAGTCCCATTTGCATCAGTTGCTCCTTTATGTGCCCTGCAAAAAAACTTGTTTTAAGGCTAACATAATATTGCTGTAGCAAATAGGAAAGCAGTAATAAATGTGCTCACAAGAGCTGGGAACTGCTAGGGAGTAAAACCATTTGCCTAACTTGTAAAGGTCCTGGGTTGTCTCCAGCACCAAGAGGAAAAGAAGTAACACACACACACACACACACACACACACACACACACACTATTTTTGGTAGTTAGAAAAGATCAAGAAAGGGGTCTGTGACTTTGACCCCAAGAGGAAGACTGTATTTCAGGTCACATTTCTAGAGCGATAAACGTTTTTGGTTACTGGCTAAAATTCACTTTAGATGGTAGTGTGTTATTTTTTTTAATTCTAAGTTGTTTTTTTTTTTTTTAAAGAAGCATTTGGTAGATAAAGCTACTGTATACGAACTACAGACATACTGACCTTTTGAAAGGTCAAGGCTGGACGGAGTCTGATTGTCCACTGTGTTAGCAGTGCTGCATTCATTAGTTCATTGATGCATGTTTAAGACCTAGGTCCCAAAGAGAAGCTGGTGTGGCAGCTAGGTTGGCTGTAATTGTGTTATGATCAGATGACAGTAATCAAGATACTGTAAAAGAATCTAGAGAAAACATTAATGTTATTGTTACCAATGAATGAATAAAACTATGTAGAAATTTTGTTGATTTTGGTGGTTGCTAGTGATTTTTGAACACTTCATTTTCTAAACATGATCAGTTGTTACAAGCAAGATTATACCCAGTGTTAATTTTCATTTTAGACTGCTTAGTGAGTCATGGTGTCAAGCAGGTATGGGACATTCAAGCTGTCAAACCACTGCTTAATTGGAGGTTTAAATTTCAATCTTTGTACCTTTGCTGCTCTATTAGTAATATATGCTGTCCAATTATGGAATCAGTAGAACAAACTAATTTTAGATATTTTTACACCTAAGAGCTACCAATTATGTTTTGCTCATGTGTTTCCCTGTCCATTACCATTCTTTCAACTATTGATAAGGACACTTAGGTCTTGTCTATTTGTACACATAGATGTTCATCTAGAAATACAAATAAAATTTAAAACATGCACACTTCTTACATACATCTTGGTTAATAAGTGAGTTATTTTAAATAATGAAATTGTTTCAAAATTCATAGACAGATATTTGGGAATCTTTTCAAGCTTTAGAACAATCAGACTATGTCAAGGTCACAAAATTTTAAATTCACAGAAGCTTTATTATTAAACCATATACATATTATATATGATTCAAGTTTTTATTTTTGTTTCATTTTGTGTTTTGATTTTTACCTTTTTATGACATTGTTTCTCTGTATAATCCTGGCTTTCTTGGAACTTGCTTGTAGACCAAGCTGGCCTCAAACTTAGAAATCCACCTGCCTCTGCCTCCCTAGTGCTAGGATTAAAGGTGTGCTCCATCATACCAGTCATTGATTCGGGTTTTTTTCTGCCCAATTTTCTGCTTTTGTTAGTTTTTCATGTTTGTTACAAAACCAAAAATAACTTCAGAATGATATATATATATTGTGTAATTGGTGTAGGGAGAAATCATGGAATAGATTTAATCTTTTCTTACTTTACCAAATTATTTTTAATATAAATGTAATTGATTTATTTGCATATATATGTATATGGTGCATGCCAGGGCATACTGCTTGTGCTTAAGTTCTCTCCTTCCACCACATGAATCCTGGGATGTAATTCAGGATATCAAGGCTGGTGCCAAGTGTCTTTACCCAGTGTGCCACCTCACCAGCCTCTGAATCATACTTTCACATGTATGTGTGCATTTTCATGTAGTATACTTGTATCATGTAGTAATATTTGTCAATTTCTGGATTTGTTTTGTTTTGGTGGTGGTGGTTGTTCTTTGATGAAGCCAGGATTGGCCTTGAACTTGAAGCAGTCCTCTTGCCTCAGCCTTTCAAGCCCAGGGATTATATATGAGTGAGCCAGACTTCTGTTTGGTTTTCATTAATTGGTTTTTGGTTACTCTTTCAGCAATTTCAGATTCTTATCAAGTGGCAATAGTATCCTAGTGCACATCATGAGGGCGCTAATTATAGAAGCGTATCTTTCTTTGTAAGGAGAAGACTATTGCCCCACAATAAATGTATATGTGAAAGGCTGTTTGTGTTTTGTTCAATGTGATTTATGGCTCATTATTTCTATTTGTGGGGTAGTTCACTAATAAAAAAAATACTATGTTAGGAGCATCAGTTGTAATTTCCATGAGCATCATCTCCTAAGAGTGATTTCTGAGTGATGTAATTCATCAAATGTATAGGATTAAATTTTTTCTCTATAAACAACAAGCATTTCATAATTTTTTTCTAGCCTCAAGAGAATAAATGGTTTAAGCCCTATTTAAAGACAGCAAGTATTTTATAGAATTCTCTCAAATGGTTTATTCATGCATTTCCTCATATACTAGTTGTTCTCAACCTTCCTAATGCTATGACCCTTTAATATAGTCCCTTATGTTGTGGTGAGCCACGACCATAAAATTATTTCCATTGCTACTTCATAACTGAAATTTTGCCACTATTACAAATCATAATGTAAATATCTGTGTATTCTTAAGTGACTCCTATGAAAGGGTCATTTGACCCCCAAGGGGTTGTAACCCACAGGTTGAGAACCACTGTCATACACAGACATACACATGTGATCTAAAAAATGAAAGAATTTTGTTTATAATTTTGCAGTGTTCTTCAAATTACCAATGATTTGTATTCCTGAAGAGTTCCACTGATGCCTGTCCCTACTCACTAGGGAATAATTCAAGATAAATTCCTTAAAAACCCATGTATCATTAATGGCCTCAGATCTGATTTTGTTTCCAAAATAATGACTTAAGATAAGCTATAATCAAGAATGGGAATTCCAGGGACAGCAGAGATGACTCAGAGGTGAAGAGCACTGGCTGCTTTTGCAGAGGCCTTGGATTCTGTTCCTAGCACCCACATGGTGGTGGCTCATAACCATCTGTAAGTACAGTCCCAGGGAATCCAACACTCTTTTGGCCTCTGTTGGCATTGGGCATGCACATGGTACACAGACATGCATGTAGGCAAAGCCCTATGTACATTAAAAAAATAGTAATAATAATAAAAAATGGGATCTGACTAGTGGTTGGAAGTGGAGGAGATTTTTGAAGTTCAGAAAATTTAAGACTGTTGAAATGGACACAGCCTTGTGTGACTAGAGTGGCACCTTAGATAGTGTATATGTTTGCCTGGGTCAACACAAAGGAAAAAGCTACTTTGGACTATTTCAGGATTTTTGTCTATTATGCCCTGTCTGTGCAGGAAGAGAGAAAGTATTATTTTCTCTGACCTTTGCCCTCATGCTGCATATTCCCTAGGTACAGAACACTTAGAGTTGTTGTAGTTCACCAAAGGCTTTTTGAAGGCTAGCCCAAAATGCTATATACCATTAATAACATATCTAGCAAGAAAAATGGACTCTCAGAAAATCGGAGAATATGCTTTAGTTCTAAATGAGGGAATAGCTTTTATCAAGAAGTTTGATTTATTAAGAAAAATATTGCTTTGCCAGGTGTGGCAGACACCTTTAATCCCAGAACTAGAGAGACAGAGGCAGAAGTGGATCTCTGTGTTAAAGGCCAGCCAGAGAAACATGGCAAGACTGTCTCCAGGAAGAAAAACAAAAGGAAATTTCAATTTGAAGTGCTAATATTGTAGACTCTGCTACTCAGTATTTTGTTGTTGTTTTGTTTGATTTGGTTTTTACTTAGGCAAATTATATAAGCCATCCTATAGAGAGCAGTTCATTCTATTGTTCATATAAAATGTATTCTATACAAACAAAATTCCCCAGACTTAATTATCATAGCTCAAAAGTAATCTAGTAACAGGAAAAGGATTTGTTTGTCCTGAATTATCTTCTGGATACTGGATATATTCCTTAGTTTTTCTTCTGTTGCATGAGTAAAGAAGCAAAAATGCATCCCATGTCATTGGAATTCACTAGCTCAGTGAAACTCCCAGGCATCACAGTCATCTCTATGGCCTACTTTAACTTTATTGTTTGTAGTTTAGATGATTTTACTGTTGCTGCTTAGCTTCCATTGTTATAATTTTAAAAATTGGCATTGCATTAAAATTGTTTTAAAAATAAATTAGGGCCCGGCAGTGGTGGCGCACGCCTTTAATCCCAGCCCTTGGGAGGCAGAGGCAGGTGGATTTCTGAGTTTGAGGCCACCCTGGTCTGCAGAGTGAGTTCCAGGACAGCCAGGGCTACACAGAGAAACCCTGTCTCGGAAAAGAAAAAAAAAAAAAAAAAAAAAAATTAAATAAATAAATTAGGAATTTGTTCTTTTAAAAATCCTTTACCAAAAAAAAAACCTCTCTCAGTTTCTCTGCATGTGTGTGGTATGTGTTTACAATGAAAGTTAAGGATGAAGGATATTATCCCTGGAGTGCTGCATGGAGGGGATTCCCTGAAAGGCCACACCTTCCCATTCTAGAATATTCTTTCTTTCACTTTTACTTAGCATATGCAAAGCATGTGCTCTATTACTAAGCTATATAGCCTCTAAATGTTATGATTTTAAAATGAAACACTATAAATTTACAAAATAAAGTGTCTGTGCAGATATCCAGTAGTTTCTAAATCTTCACACTCTGGTTTGTAGAAATTTCCCTAACTGGAATTTCATGAAGTGTTTTGCAGGCTGAGCACCCAGCTTAGGCGCACCTTTTCTCGCAAGGCTGGAGATAAGACCTGACTTTTCCCCTAGTCCTGTCCTCTCTCCCCTTCTCAGTACTTGAAAATAAGGCATTTCTCCTGAGTCCTACTATGTGCCTTCTCATCTTCCCTTAAGGTGGGCAGTGATTGATTTGGCTATAATTCAAGAAATGTGTGTATGTGAAAACAAAATACACATGTAGAATTGGTATATCCATAGTTAAGACTAGTAATACTACCTAAACTATTGTGTTCTCTTATTTTTAAGTTGCCAAGAAGCATCTTTCTGTCAGAAACATGAATATCGTGATATGCACCATAAAAGCTTTTTTTTTTTTAACTTACATTGTAGCAGACAGTTCAGTTTAGGTGAGACATTTTTATTACCAATTTTTCTGCTCAAAAATATATTCTGAGATAGTTGACATAAAAACTTTGAGTTCACCCTTATTTATAAGGTTGGGACTTTGTATAGGTATCCATTCTGTCTTTTAAAAAATATTTTATTATACCAATGAGAACATTAATTTCATTTAAAAAGTGTCATTAAGACTATTTAGTGAAGTGGAAAGATGACTCAGTGGTTAAGAGTGCTTAGTGCTCTTCAGAAGGTCAGAGATGAGTCCTAATGGGGAAAGCTCAGAACCAACTGTAACTCGAACTACTTTTCCAAGCAAGTAATTATTGATGCCTTCTGTGAATCTTATACCTGTGTAGGTTATGAATGGAAAAGACCCTCGTTCCCATAAGGCTGCTGTCTCATGGAAATAGACATTACACATAATGTCAAGGCATTATTAGAACATGGAGTATAAGTAGAACAGACAAGTAACGCCATCTTAGTAGGTAGGAAGGGTGCACTGAGGATCTGAACAGGGACAGAGAATGTGTGGGGCAGCATGGGGCAAGTTAACTAGGGTGCAGTGTGAGACAGTAGTCAGTGCAGTCATAGTGAGACTGCATTTTATCATCTTACAGAGCTTCAAGAAACTACTTAAAAGAACTTAAGGGTTCTTTTAAAAAAGTATTTATTTATTTTATTTATTTATTTAATGTACATGAGTACACTATAGCTTTCTTCAGACACAGAGCAGAAGGGGGCATCAGACCCCATTACAGATGGTTGTGAGCCACCATGTGGTTGCTGGGAATTGAACTCAGGACTTCTGGAAGAGCAGTCAGTGCTCTTAACTGCTGCGCCATCTCTCTAGCCCAACTTAGGAATTCTTATTTAAAGATACTACGATTCAACAAACTTTAAATATTTGCATTCTAAAATTTAACTCTTTATTTTTTCCTACATTTACTGTCATTGGTTAGCTTTTCCTATGCCAAACCAAAAGACACACAGTAGATCATCATTTGTTTAACTTCCTGCTGTGTGACAGGCACTTGAAGCTCAGAAATTGCTAAGATGTTAATAAAAAACAATGTGAAGCTTATATAAATAATAATATCATGCACATTTTATAGATAAGACAGTTGGAAAGATAACAGAATATGCCCACATAACTTGAGGGGGGAGGGGACGGGAGGGAAGGAGGGAAAGAGAAGTAAAATAGGTCCTGCTGATTTGAATATTTATACCTGTCCCATGTGTGATAGCTGGAAGCCAGGTGGCAAGTACAGGATGCATTACAAATTCCCACAAACATGAGAACTATATGCTGCTCATAGGATAAGTTTCTGTTGCTGCTGGGTTTGCCTTACCTTATACTTTTATTAATTATAGAATACTTTACTGCTAAGAGGCAAAAGCAGTATATTTTAGCATCCATTCTTAGGCATATGCTATAAAGTTTAGGTAGAGAAAATTCTGTGGACACTACCAAAAACTAAAAATTGTATAAAGTTGCAAAATCTAAAATAATTGGTATTGCCACAGGAAAGACTTCCTCAAAATATATCAGGCTAGTTTTTATATATTGAGATGAGCATATTTTCCAACAGAAGTAAAAACTAGTGACAGTAATGGGCACAGATATGAAAATATGTCTGCACTAACTTTATTATTTCTACTACATTGCAAGTTAAATAAGCTTCTGTGGTTATTCTTGTAGACTAATGTTTTGATAAGGAAATGTTTCCTAAATCACTTTTTTTTTTCTTTTTTGGTTTTTGGTTTTTCAAGACAGGGGTTTCTCTGGTAGAGACAGGTAGACCTGGCTGTCCTGGAACTCACTCTGTAGACCAGGCTGACATCCAACTCAGAAATCCGCCTGCCTCTGCCTCCCAAGTGCTAGGATTAAAGGCGTGCGCCACCACTGCCCTAAATCACTTTTAAAAACACTTTTAAATATTTGACCCTTCTTTAAAAATAGCCATTGTCTGTTAAAAACTATTTTTTTACTGCCAGATTGAGCAAGTTGTAGGACAGGAGAAAATACCACCAACTAAAGTTAAGGCAAAAAATTTGTATGCCTATGTTGAATTGGGGTAGACATCGTGCCAGTCTACACTTAATTACAATCCACTTGTATTTGAGTCCCACCGACCTTATAAAGTAGGTACTATTATCACTCTCCTTTGGGAGAAGGAAACACGTGTCTAGGGAAATTAAGGAAGATGACCAGAAATTCTAGCCACCGGGCAGCATTAGGATTGAAACCTAAGAAATTCATCTGCAGAGCCCACTCGTGTTCTTCATGGCTGTGTTATCCAGTGTCAGCATCAGGTCATCAGGAATGTTGCCAAGATAAAAGGACTTGAAAATTATGTCACATGCCAGACACATTCCTATACTATACATTTTAGGTCAGTAAAGCTTTTTTATTGTTAAACAATTCCCGTTATACATATAGTTGGAGAAGTGGTTCAGCTGTTACAAGCACCTGCTCTTCTCCAGAGGACCCGAGTTCAGTTCCTAACTCCCATGTCTCCTGGCTTCCAACAACTTCTACTCTAGATCCAAGGGCTCCAATGCCGCCTTCTGGCTCCTGGGGGCATCTGCACATACAAGGTATACACACAATATACAAATAAATTTTAGGTTTGAAAAAAATTCTGAGACTAAAAAATTTACCATTACACAATTAGAAGTGCCAACTGAAAATAACATGGAAATGTATATTTATGGACTTACTTCTGAGACTCTTCCAATTTAACAGCCTTTTTAGGGACAATCATTATCTGTTTATCTGTTTATCTTTTTCTATGTGGAAAATATGTATTTACTTGCTTTTTAAGACATCTACTTTCAGGCTAGAATGTTGGCTTCCTGGTTAAGAGTACTTGTTGCCCTGTAGAGGGCCTGGGTTCAATTCCCAGCACCTAACTGACATGGCAGCTTATAGACCATCTGTAACTCCAGGCCGAGGGCATCCAGTGCTCTCTTCTCTGATCTCTGTGGATACCAGACATGACCATGGTGCACAGACATACAAGCAAGCACACTCACGTGTAAAATAATAAAATAAATAAATCTTTAAAAAAATTCTTGCTTTTTCTAACTACTGGTTGGTTATTTGATTTCTAGTGCTAGAATCAAACCCAGGCCTCAGGGCTGCTAACAAGTTCTCTATCATCAAACAACCTCCCAACCTGTGTTTACTCTATTCATTACATTTTCGATAATGAGGATTTGTTTTTCTGTTTTATTTTTAATTATTTTTTTGAGATTATAATATAATTACATCATTTACCCCTTCCTTTTTCTCCCTTCAAATGTTCCCATTACTCCTCCTTGCTCTCTTTCAAATCATGGCATCATTTGCTCATTTGCCACTAATTATTGTTGCGTGCGTGCGTGCGTGTGCATGCGCACATATATTCCTTAGTACATAAGTACAGACCATTCAGTTTGTATAATGTAGCTTCTGGCCAAGTTTTCTGGGCTAATTATTTGGTAGTAGATAACCAGCCATTGCTATACTACTCCCTGGCAAAGAAGATGATTTTTTTTTTTCTATTCTCAGCATTAATAAGGGTTTGCTTTAGAGAACTACTTTACAAATAGAGATGCAGGTCTCTTTTACTAAGTACAAGTAGATGATTTGTATATTGTCTGGGTAATTACTATTTTAGTATGGAGCAGTATATTAGAAAGAGCATTACATGTGTGTACATATATGTACATGCTCATATATATATGAATAAGACTGGGAGAAATAATTACCATTAGTTAAAAACTTATTATGAACCTGACTTAGGGGCATTTAAATATGTACTTTACTGTGTTTCATCTTTTTAACAGGCTCATAAGACAAAATATAACTGTGAGTAAGGACAGCTTAAGACTTACAGAAGTAAAATAAGGAACCTAGTTAAATATTTGGAACATTTCTTTTAGTTTGAACTCAGGAAATAAAGTATAAAATGCTTTGCATTATAGCACATTTTAATGCAAAAACATGCAGAGAATTTTCTATGTTGCTTAAATCCTAGTGAAAATTATACAAAAACTCATATCTGCCAGAGAACACACGTAATTGGAAAGTTTAGAAAGAATGACAACACAATTTGATTAGCTTCCTTACAGCCCTTGGCATCTTCACCTATCAGAGTGTTTTTCTTAAAGATCTGTCAGAATTAAGTGAAATACTATGTACAACATACTAAGTTGAGCTGTTCTATGATAGAATAGGTTCATTTTAAGTGTGATTTTATGCAATTCTTCCAATTCTGTGAGAAAAGCACACATGTATATGAACATAAGAAGGCTATTCGTCATTATGTAGTAAAATCTCCTAATCCAGTCCTTGCTTAGAATACTATGCTATACCTTACTGTCCTGTAGATGTTGAGGACTTACACAGAATGGCAGCCTTTAGAAAATCTTGCTCTGTCTCCATTTTCACTGATTAAGATTTATCCACATTTCTAACTAAGTGGAGTTTTGAGTCTCTATCCTGTATATTTTCTTTCCGAGTCAGTAGCTATGTTGTACCACTGCATAACCTTAAATAAATCACCTAATACACGATATAACTAAGTTATGTTACAAGACAGTTCTTAAATAGAGACTGGAAAAGAGTAGTCTGTAAGAATACTTTATTATTTGGAAATGGGTGCCCCCCAATTATATTTTAAGGAGTTATATAGAACAGCTTGTATAACAATTTCTTGTATCATAGAGCTTTAAGCTAATTCAGGCCAGATCTATAATAGAGACAAAAGAGAACAAAACAAGAGAATACAGTGATAGCAACCATTTGTTTTCTTTTCCATATTCAGAGATACATGTGGTTGTCTGCAGCAAGAGCTTTTAAAGGCTATTATAATACAACTGTATAAAACCATATCTGAATAAATACAGCTTTTGAAGTAAATATGGTTTAGGAGTTATGTGTTTTTTTAATTATACAAAGCATGATTATTGTATTGCTAGGATATTTTATTTCAAATGTTATTAATTAAAATATATATGGACTGTAAATATTTACATTTCACTGTGACTTATTATTTGGACATTTAGAATATATATCTTCAAGACCACCAAATTAGATTGGAAGGTTCTGTAAGCTTCATAAGCTTGAGAAAGTGAAACAAAAGGGAAAGCAAGGCTAGTCGGCATCCTTAGCCCTGTGCCAGAGGTGTGCATGTGGCTCAGCCGGGAGTACCTGCTTTCTTACAGTGTACCACTTAGGGACTGTCTTCCCTATGAAATATTTAATAGTTGTGGTTTGCAGTTTTATAGTTTATTTTAGTGGCCTATTGACATCAAGGGTTACTGATTGTTGTATTAGTGGTTCCTGACAAACAGAAATTATTTTATATTCTAACCCATTTCTGACAGAAGATATAAAGTTTTGACAAATACGTATGGCACAGCAAGTGTCCAATTCTAAAGAGCAAAATAAATGCAAACCACCATTATGGTGAACACAAACAGCCTGAAAGCAAGTTATCAGCAAGCAAATAATTGTTGAACTGTTATGAATGGAGGAGGATGTGGAAATGGGGCATGATTGGCTGATGTTACATGTGTCCTTGATTACCTTCCTTGTGCTTTTATCCTAATAAGTGACATTCTTTGTATTCCCTGGGATGGCTAGACAGTCTGACACTGAAGAAGAATAAATATTGCATGTGGTACACATTAAGCTGTCATCCAAGACAGCATTTATAAAAAGTAACTGGAGAAATTCATAAGAAATTCTGCAGTGCTACAGTTTCCTGGCTCCAGTCATAATTGTCAAAGTTCCTGACACATCCAGGTCTTAAGAAATGATTTAGGTTTACAGTGGCTTGGTGCATGAATAATTATCATGGATTTGTGTTCTCGCAGTGCCTTAGGGTGTTAATGTTTCTTCCCAGAATGTTACATTTTCTGACCATTTTTATTGTAGGAAATGTCTCTGCACTGGTGATAGTGTCCTGTACTCCAGCTTTGGTGAGAGGGTTTTTTTGGTAATTTGTGTGTTTAAAGACAGAATGAGAGTTTTTAAATGTTTGTTTTTAATCTTAGAAAATATTGCTTGCTTGTGTTTAATGCTAGCAAATGACCTTGAAAATAGTATTTTTATTTTTTTTCTCCAGCAACATTGGAAAGCCTTCAAACAATCCAAATAAATACCATTTTTAAACTAACCCCCCCAAAGCCTCAAGTCACTACTTGATGTTTCATTTTTAAAAAATTGTATGCTTTTATTCACATACTTTTGTTATTTTAATGTAGTTCTTTGAGGCTGGCAGCATTTTATTTATACCAGTCACTGTTTTCTCTTACAATAGCTTTTCAGCAGCAGACATAACAGTGCCTTAGAGTAATCAGACCTAGTAGTAGTAAGTTAGGACTCCAGTGAAATATATCTTCATCAAGCAATGTGCATCTTTGTTTCATCTCTCTCTGTGCATAGTTATCTAAAGGATGCCGATAGAACAAACTTTTAAACACATATTCCTACAATTTGACACAATTATTCTAAACCATTTAAAATTAAGTAATTAGCATTCTTATTTCATAATCTAATCAAGACTATAACATTCTGTGAGCTGATTACTTCGAAAATATGATTAAGTATTAGAATGATTTAGAACCCACTGCAAACAGGAAAATAACATTACACTTAGTGAGTTTTAAGTTTTCAGCCTTTGGTTTAGGTAGTGAGAAAGAAGTGAGACACACTGTATGTAACAGTTGTGTTTTGTGGTGCTTTTAAAATTTATACTATTAATTTGGGGGATTTTTTTTTTTAGGATGTTCTTGATACTTTGAAATCTAAAGCATCTATTTGTATTGAAGAAACTTTTCTCCAAGTATAACACTTCTTGACGTTACCTATGGCTTTTAACTCTCTAGGCCACTACAGAGCACAAAATATTTGCCCAACTGGTAAATTGAACTGTAAGTCCCACTGTGGGAAATTGCTTTGCTGTGCACCAAACAGCAGTTATCTTAGTAATTGTACCCGAATTCTTTGTGGCTAATAGAGTGTGGATTTCTATTTTAAAAGCAGAAAATTATTTGTCTTAAATGCTTTTAATTGGGAAACATACAATAAAATGAAAGTCAGCAGACTATGATGAGGCATTAAACTGCTCTGATTTTAATTGTTTGTGCAGAAAAGTGAAATTCTTTTCCCTTTTAGTGTAAAACCGTGTATCTCCGACATTTCACATTCTAAACGGGCGCTCCCAACAAGGAGCTTATCAGAGCAAATTGTCTAGTCCACCCCCTTCCTCACTCAAAACCTAATGACCCTTTATCATCATGGTTTAGATTGCTGGACACAGATGTGAGAAAATACAAGTAATCTACAGGTAACTACAGTAGCTGCACTGATGTTCTCAGAGAACTGACTGCTGGGAAGATAAAGAGCTTCCCACAGAGCCTGCGACTTTCCGGCAGCAGAGCACATCATGAGCTCATACATGAAGTTTTATTTGCTGAAGACTCACAATAAGATGCATTAGAACATTCAGCAGGGACTCTTCTTAGATGAGCAGAGACATTCTGGAGGGTTATTAGTTGATGCACCAGTGCATAGCATCACTCTAAAAAAAGTTCAACGATATTAATTCTTTCTGTGGACAAGAAGGATTACGGCACAGTGCAGCACTCAAGTTGAATTCTTTTCTCGATATTTATATAACCTACTCAGACCTTAATCACTTTCTATGCGCAGAAGCCTGAGCTTTTTACTGAAGAGTAGTTTGTTACTGGTTTTTAGTATGAAAATAGAACAGCAGTTTTTCAGACATTAACATAAATTATCTTCAGAGGACTTGCATATGGCCAGGTGCTCTGCTTTTGTTAGATTGTGATCAGTGAGGTAAACTCATTTTTCTATTTGCATGCAATTGAGTAATTTGTCGTCAAAAGGACAATCGGTCTTTGATAAGGTACTGCACCTGTAGCTGAAGTTTTATAATTGCCACTTTGTTATTGGATATGATCATAGTTTCATATTGTTTTAAAAAACTACAATGCAAAATGTATGTAATCTTTTTGTGCATGAGATGTTTGTTTTTAGTGTAATGAATTTGGTGTGAGTTTACTAGATTGAGGTGCATCAACTGAATTAGACGGCTTGAACTCAGTTGTGGCTTTCTTTTCAAAAACCACTTTCTCTTCACAGTCTTCTAAGAGCTAAATCTGTTTCAGTAAAAATTGTAACTCTTAGGTTAAGGCTGCTCACATTGCATTCATATCTCAAGATGAGTTATATTCCCCGGACCATTCATTGAAATTACCATGTTAGTGATTGAAAGGTAATCTTCAGCAACCAGTATTGATTAAGCAGTTTATATCTAAGTGAGGATCAGTGCAGCCTTGTGTAGTTACATGTGTTATGTACCTAGCTACAGGTTACTTCTTATGGAGAATACTGAAATGCTTGGAAAGCTATTTGAGCTTGGCTCCTACTCACTTTTCTTGGGAATATTATGATGTGCTGTCACATCATAACATTGTCCTTTGTAAATGGAGCCCCAAAGTTACTCCATATGGCCATGAATTTTAAGGATTAATTTAGTATTTGGCTTCTAGTATAGAATGACCAGTAAGCAAAGTAAATTTTGTACCAGAAAATAGAAAAGACAAATTATCTGTACATACTGTTGGTCATTAAAATCCCTGTTATTCTGCTGATAGCAATTAGTGTCACTCCTTCTGGAGATTTGTATCAGTGGTTTTTAGTTTATCTTTATATATCTGAAATATTCATGGTGTATGGAATAGATTAAAATAGAATACAGAACATGAAGAATTGTTTGAGGCGGTATTATGCATTAATTCTGTTTTTAGTTTGCTATAAGATCTAAGGGAAAAAAATGATATTTGTTTCCATTTAGCAGCAAATAGGAAACACAGAACTCAAAATTCTACAAAGTACATTTCTTACCCACTCCGTGTTTAAAAGGAAAGAGACCAGAGGAGCATGTGCGGCATGAGATTGTTTTGCATTTTTGTTTTTACATCACCAGATTAAGTATAATGAAACCCATCTGCAAACAGAGAGCTGCTCATTGGTTTTCCTTTCTTCAAGGACTATGTTTTCTACGAGTTTTTTTTCTTCTTCATCTACAGTTTTTTTTTTTACATTTCAACAAGATATACATAAAATTAAAAACCTTGTCTGTTATAAAGTTTTGTTTGAGCTTTTTAAACTGAGTGATTAGCAGAAATAATGACCCTGTCAGCCTTAATCACATTAAAATGTGGTTAACATCATTTAATTTTTTCCACTTAATATGCAAAAATTTCCAGTAGATTTGCAGTGGAGGCCATTGAAATTCCATTAGAACAAGAATAAAAATTTCAGGCATCATTTATTCAGAGAAGAAATAAAGGTCCTCGATTGAGAACTGCTGAATCTTTCTATTAGAGAGACTATGAATCATTACATTGAACTGTACCTTACATTTTGATAGACCTGTATCTGGCTTTTCAATGGGTTGGAAATCATGTTTTCTCACATTTCATAAAGAAAAATCAACTAGAATTGCCTGATTATTTAAAAAATGTCTAAAAGATTACCAAACAGTTGATTTTCATGTTACTTCAACTCACTTAAATTTTAAATAGAAAGTTATTTGTACTCTAAAATTATTTTTCGGCATAAAACAGACTGCAGAGGCAACTTAGAAAATGTATGGATTCTATTTTCAAGTTATGTTGGAATATGACCAAATGACAGCAGTTCATGTTCCAGAGTTTATAGCTTATCATTTTTTCAAGCTTCAACTGGTACATTAACCTGCATTAGCTGTGCTTTTAGGCTGCACTGAATACAACGAAAGAATGCCCTACTGTTTCTAAAATTATTTCTTTTTATGGTTTTTTTTATTTAATTGTTGTGTTGTGTTTATAGTTTAAAAGAAGGAAAGCCTAATTTTACTTTAAGCAATATTTTCTACTTAAATTTCATTTGACATGTTTGATTTACCAGGATCCTATATTTTATATTGAGTAGAATGTTTTTCCCACTGTAGGAAAAAAATAACTGTTGTTATATATGCCTGGTAAGTGGAAATGGTGTTCTGGAACCAAGCCTGTTGCTCAGTAATTAAGTGATGATATGATGCTGCACTTTTTATTATTTTTATTTTGTTTCTGAACCATTTGAACCTATGACATAATTACACTCGTGTGTACTTTGTAGTAGGAAACAGCACTGAAAAACTCGGGGAAGGTAGTCTGAACATATGCTCCTTCTAGGTGTCACTTCTGACCTGTTTCTGTGCCTGTGGAAGTCAAAGCCTATTGAGTTGTCAGGCTTTAGCAATGCCATAGCCTCCACCAAGGCTGGTTCCCAGTGCTTCCTCAAAAGAGGCATTTACAGTCTCCCCTAAGCTCCCTGTCTATCATGGTTTCCTGTGTGTTTTCTTTGGAACCTTTATCACAGCAATATGATCTTTCTTAGTTGTCTTGTGTTTGTCTCTGAATAGGGGGAGATTGCTTGTTTGCTTTATATTTCCTGTGCTTGGTGATGAACTGAGTAAGTAATCAATGAATGAAAAATGACTGAAAACCCATTGATTTTGATTAGTTGGTTGTTTGAGACAAGCAAGGTCTTGCTGGGTAACCATGGGTAGCCTGGAATTTACTATGTATACCTACCTGCCCCTGCCTCTGTCTCTGTCTCAAGTGCTAGAATTAAAGGTATATGCCACCACACTCAGCCAAAAATCCATTGTTTCTTCCTTTATTTCAGCACTTTTTTAAGAGTAATGTTTTATTTGCTATTTGTGAATTTCATACAATAAATTTTGGTCATATTTACCTCCTTTTCCCAATTCCTCCCAGGTCCTCCTTCAGCTTCCTGACCACCTAACATCATATTCTCCATTGAAGAAAACTCTACTTGCCCTCTCCCAGGTGGTAGTCAAATGCTGGTAGCTCCTCAGCTGGGGTGAGGGCCTCTGTCCACTTCCCTTCCTCCATGCTGGGACTTTGTCTGTCTTGAGTTTGTGTAGGTCTTGTGCTTGCTGTCACAATCTCTGCACTCACATATGCATCTGCCCTGCTGTTTCCTTGAAGCCAGCCACCACCTCTGGCTCTTTGTGCCCCATCTTTGGCATAGATCCACTGAGCCTTGAGGGGAGGGATATGATGCAGACGTAACACTCACTTTCAGTCCTCCTTAATAAAGCATCTAGATGACTTAGAGTGAGCCACACAAGCAAGACTCTATTCTCTCCAGTAAGTCAGAGAGTGATCTTCATTGTCATTGTAAAGTTAAAGCAGTAATAGACAGCACGTAACCAGCAGGCATACCATTGTTCCAACAACATTACGTTTATAGGTCCTGAAATTTGAGTTAAGATCATGTAATTACTGGCATAAATTATTGTTTTCTTTAAGAAGTTATTTAATAATGTGTTCAAAACAAAACAAAACATTGCAGTGATTTCCTAGCTCCAAGTTACTCCTAGCCATAACTAGCCTATCTGTCGTACTGGGATGTTGTAGTCCCATTCATTCATCTACTGAAGCTGCTCTTTCTGAATCATCACTTCCTTCCTCAGACATTCTCATGAAGCATGTAACCATGATCTTACTTGGCCAGGTTTTTGGAAAAACTTGTTTTAACCCCACTTGTCTTTTATACTACAGTTCTATTCTTCTTCTTCTTTGAAAATATTGTGAATACAATTGGCCTTCCCTGTCTGTATTTTCTACCTATGAATTTAAATAAAATAGATTTTTAAAAATCTATTTTTTAAGCTAGGCAGTGGTGGTGCATGCCTTTAATCTCAGCACTCAGGAGGGAGGCAGAGGCAGGTTAGATGGATCTCTGTGAGTTCAAGACTGGAATGATCTACAGAGCTAGTTCTAGAATAGCCAAGGCTACACAAGAAACCCTGTCTCAAAAAGCAAAAAAAAAAAAAAAAAAACCAATGTATTTTTTTAAATTGCATCTCTAGTAAACATGTATAAAACTTTTCCCCAATCATTATTCTCTGAACAATATAACAATTAGTAATATATTTATATTAAATTACAAAGATAAGAAACTATCAGTTCTCGGTTGAAGAGATGGCTCAGCAGTTAAAAGCACTGACTGCTCGTCCAAAGGTCCTGAGTTTAAATCGCAGGAACTACATGGTGGCTTAAAAACATCCGTAACGAGATCTGATGCCCTCTCCTGGAGTGTCTGAAGAGAGCTACAGTGTACTTATATATAATAAATAAATAAATCTTTAAAAAAAAAAAAACCCTACCAGTTCTTCTCTTTCAAATCACATCACAAATCATCTCTTTCAAATCTTTTTGTCATTACATCACTGAATATTTGTATTATTAGTGCTAATATGCAAAGTACCTTGTGGTTAAAATTTCTCATGTGACTCCTACTTGGGGTTAGGGGAGATCTATAGTGGATAAAGGAGTACTTCCGATACTTGTCTCTTTCTCAGAATAAGTCAAACTCAAACTTCTTGGCATTTTGTTCTGTTTGGCTTTGAGGGCAGTAAGAAGGGTCTCAAATTGTTGGGAATAATTAAGAGCACAGGCACCTTAGAAAGTGTGCAGTTTCTTTCAAATTAAGCATATGCCTACACTGTGAGCCAGTAATTTCAATTTTGCATTTTCAGTATGTACTTAAACAAAACGGATGTTTTTATTATCCAGGACTGAACAACAGCTTCATGGTAGTATCCTGAAACTGAGAACAACATGTGTACTTGTCAGTAGTAAAATGGGTAAACAATCTGGGATCTTAGCCAGGTGGTGATGGCACATGCCTTTAATCTCAGCCCTTGGGAGCCAGGTGAATTTCTGTAAGTTCAAGGCCAGCTTGGTCTGCAGAGTGAGTTCTAGGTCAGCCAGGACTACACAGAGAAACCCAGTCTAGAAAAAAACAAACAAAAAGATTATGGGATTTTTTTTTTCATATTAAAACAAAAACATATATACTTATACCTATCTTATTTATTTATTTATTTATTTGTGTTCTACGGAAGGGGCGATATGTGTGGGGGTCAGAGGACAACTTGCAGGAGATGATTTTCTCTTTACACAGTGTGGTTCTGAAAGCATAGAGAATGGTGGGGACTGCATGTGGGGCTTAGGAAAACATACTGGAGAGAAAAAATGGTCTGTGTAATTTTTTAATGGGACAAGGTGTGTGTGTGTGTGTGTGTGTGTGTGTGTGTACACGCAAATATATATATAATTAATCAAACTGAAGATCTAGGATATTTGCATTTTAAATCTTTGTTAGTTCTACCTCAAATTAAAATAATCTTAAAAAGAAATGTTTCTGTCACATCTATGTAAATACACAGTCATGCATGGCATAGCAATGGAGACATTCTAAGGAAAGTGTAGCTAGGCAATTTCATTGCGTGCAAACATAGAATGTATTTCTACAAACTGAAGTATGTATGATGTTAGTAAGCTGTATAACCCCATGGGTAGATGGGTAATCTTCAGGAAGAAAAGACGCTGTCTTTGGTTAACATAATATCTGATATATAGTATTAACAGTAAATGATAGTGTGGCTGAATAGTCTCAGTAGATCATGAATAGTTTGTAGTACTGTTTATGATTGCTGTGTGGTAGTGTACTAAGGTACTATATTTATTCAAGTCTTCCAGTGCTTTTCTTTTTTACTTTTCCTCTTAAAAACAAAGTATACTAAATAATGTCATGCGGCCATTCAAGAAAATGCATTGGCCTCAACCCCACGTAGTACTGAGAATTGTTGTTTCATCTTTACCAGGTAGACATGCAATGATATGTCACCTTTGTTATTGTTTATTGGATCACAAAGGAGAGAGATGGTACATTTAATGACTATAATATGAATTATTAAAAGATGGATACCTGTTCTGTGCCTCTACTGGGGAGAAAAGGGTTTTGTTTTTTTAAGATTTATTTATTATTTTTGTTTGTTTGTTTGTTTGTTTGTTTGAGACAGGGTTTCTCTGTGTAGCTCTGGCTGTCCTGGAACTCACTCTGTAGACCAGGCTGGTCTTGAACTCAGAGATCCGCCTGCCTCTGCCTCCCAAGTGCTGGGATTAAGGGCGTGCGCCACCACGCCCAGCCTTATTATTATATGTAAGTACACTGTAGCTGTCTTCAGACGCACCAGAAGAGGGCGTCAGATCTCATTACAAGTGGTTGTGAGCCATCATGTGGTTGCTGGAATTTGAACTTAGGACCTTCAGAAGAGCAGTCAGTGCTCTTACTCACTGAGCCATCTCACTAGCCCCGAGAAAAGGTTTTAAATGAATTTAAGTTAATTGCATAGCATTTCTTATTTGTTATTATTTTGTTATCATTTTATATCAAGTAGAAATGTTATAGAAAGAAAAATCACTTAAGAATATTCATTTCATTATAATATATCTCAGTACAACTTTTTTGGCAGTTGCTTTTCAAATGAATTAGTAAGAAACAGTGTGACAAGGTAGTTGTGCTGGCTAGTTTTATGTCAACTTGTCACAAGCTAGAGTCATTTGGGAAGAGGGAACCTGTACCAAGCTTCTGATACATGTTCTTGGATTGGTGTAGGAGGAACCTGCTCACTGCTGGTGGTGTCACCCCTGAAAGGTAATCCTGGGTACTAAGTGAAAGCAGTACAAACAGGCCATAGGGAGCAAGTTGGGATGAGGGATAATTCAGCCAACCTCATAATGAGGGCTTCAGTTTGATTTTCTGCAACTTGAGCTCTACAGCTGCTGGATAGAAGATTCTTTTCAAGGACACACTTAGCAACTTTTAGATTGTTTACTTGTGTCTGGAGCCATTCGATTTTATCACACAACTCCTTCTTTTCCTTCCATCGTTTTTTCCTGAGATGCTAAGAGCAACCAGCCAACAAAATCATTTTCCAATTTCTTCCCCATCATGTAGAATGTAGCTTTGTACACAGAATCCCCTAATTCATCAAGATAATAAAGGGCATTAGCCACTTTAAACTTGAATTATAGTTTCAACCACAAGTCTTCAATATTCTCTGAGCTTCCAGGAGGGAGAGAATTTGGAGAGGTTTCAGTAGTTGAAGGAGCTGATGGATTCTCAAACCAACTCTAGATTTTTAAAAGATCCATCCTGGGCTGGAGAGATGGCTCAGTGGTTAAGAACACTGATTGTTCTTCTGAAGGTTCTGAGTTCAAATCCCAGCAACCACATGGTGGCTCACAACCATCTGTAATGAGATCTGATGCCCTCTTCTGGTGTGTCTGAAGACAGCTACGGTGTACTTACACATAATAAATAAATAAACCTTTAAAAAAAAAAAAGATCCATCTTTATACTTCTGCTCCTCTAGAACCACTCTGGGTACCATCTTTCTCCTGATTTTGAGCTCCTGTTCTGACTTTCCTCAGGGATGAACTATGATGTGGAACTTTAAGATAAAATAAACCTAACTTGCTTTTAGGTTGTAGTGTTTTTAATCACAGCAGTAGAAACCCTAGGACTGTGTAGAGTGAAATCTTTGCACCTGGAACAGAAACAGAATAGGATGTAGGAAACTACTCTTGGTGCACAGAATCAGTAGCAGATGGTACTGAGGGATGCTGGGTCAGAGCATGGAACAAAATCAAGTGTACTTCCTACGTATTTCTCCAAACTCTTTCTTGTATGATATTTGTAACTCCAGGCTATTTCCTACAGCTTCTTTTTAGAAGTTTCAAGAATATTTTTAGCAATATTTTTATTTTAATTATTTTCTATGCTTATAAAGTGAAGGTTTCATAACATTTTCATACATGTGTTATTATACTTCTTTCTTGTACATCCCTTTTCCTACTTTGGTAGTTTGAATGAAAATGGCCCCCAGGGGCTTATATATTAGCCCACAGGAGATGAACTGTTTAGAAAGGATTAAGAAGTGTAGCCTTGTTGGAAGAGGTGTGACACTGGGGATGAGCTTTATGCTTTAAAAAACCCACACCAGGCCCAGTGTCTCTCTGCTGCCTGTGGATCAGGGTGTAAAACCCTCAGCTACTACTCCAGTATCATGCCTGTTTGCTCTCTGTCATGATGATAATGGACAAACCCTTCTGAGACTATAAGCAAACCTCCAATTAAATGCTTTCTTTTATGAGAATTGCCTTAGTCGTGGTATCTCTTCACAGTAGTAGAGCATTAACTAGAATAAGATGCACCCATCCTTCTTCCTTCCTCCCCCTTCGCTGCCCCATCTCCCTTCTGCTTCCATGTCACATGGATTCCAATATCATCTTCTCCCCTTCGGAACTGTTCTAAGATGTCTTCTTCCCTCCCATAGTACCCTTTCCACTCCCCCACCTAGACCCACTTCTAGATACATATACATTTGAATCTAGATCACACGTAATTCTCAAGTGTGAGCATGCTTGAGAGCTGGAGCAGGGGCTGGGTGGAGAGAGAGAGATGAGGTATGGCCTCACTGTAAAGCCCTGGTTAACTTGGAACTCATCATCTAGACCAGGCTGGCCTTAGACTCACAAATATGCCTGCTCTGCCTCGCAAGTTTGAGATTAAAGACGTGCACCACACTTTGGCCTGTTTGAGTTCTTTATAGATTCTAGTTTTTTGTTTTTTTTTTCTTTTTTTGGTTTTTTGAGCCAGGGTTTCTCTGTATAACCCTGGCTGTCCTGGAACTCACTCTGTAGACCTGGCTGTCCTCGAACTCAGAAATCCGCCTGCCTCTGCCTCCAAAGTGCTGGGATTAAAGGTGTGTGCCACCACCGCCCAGCTAGATTCTAGATATTAAATCCCTGTCAGGTGGACAGTTAGATAGCGTGTTTTGTTTCTTGTTTGATTTGGTTCAGTATTTTTCCAATTCTGTAGGCTGTCTCCCCAGGTTTAGGATTGTTTCCTGTGCCATGCGGGAGCCTTCTAGTTTTAAGCAATCCCATGTGCCTGTCGGGATTAAGTTCTGCATTATTAGAGCTCTTTTCAGAAATTCCTTGCCTAGATCATGAAGTGTTTTATGTGATTTTTTTTCTAGCACCATCAAAGTTTGAAGTCTTACATTGAGGCCTTTCCTCCATGTTTTTTAAAGGATTTATTTTATGTGTATGAGTGGTTTGCACACATGTATATATATGTATCATGTGCATGCCTGGCATCCACAACAGTTAGGAGAGGGCACTGAATGAATCCCTTGGAACTGGAACAGTATGGACAGTTACTGAGCTGCCTTATGTATGGGTTCTGGGAAATAAAATTGAGTCCCATACTAGAGAAGCAAATATTCTTAATTCTGGAGTCTTCTCCCGACCTGGGATTTTTGATGTGGTTGTGAGTGGGATTGTATAGAAACCAGAAGTCAGCCTCGTGTGTTATCACTCAGGAGCTAACCACTGGAACCTGGGCTTGCTAGTAGGCTGGGCCGATTGGCCAGTAAGCCCTGGAATCCATCTGTCTACCTTTCAGCACTGGGATTTCAAGAGTGCACCATCACAGACAACTGGCTTTTTAAATGAATACGGAGGCATTTTATTTCTTTAGTTTTGAAGCTGTTGTGAGTGGAATTTTTTCCTGATTTCCTTTTTTAATAATTCATTATTTGGAGGGGTTGGAGAGAGGGCTCAGTAGTTAAGAACACTGGCTGTTCTTCCTAAGGACCTGGGTTCAATTCCCAGCATATGCATGATAGCTCACAACTGTCTATAATTCCAGTTCCAGGGGATCTGACAACCTAACACAGACATACTTGCAGGCAGAACACCAATGTACATAAAATATAAATAAATATAAATAAATAAATCATAAAACCTTTTTTAAAAATTTTTAAAAGTTCATTATTGGTATATTTAGAAAAAAGGTTTTATTTTTATGGTTTTAGGTCTTTTGAGACAGGGTCTCATGTAGCTCAGACTAACCTCAAGTATTATGTAGCTGAAGATGGCACAACCCCCAAGTGTTGTCCAGCACAGTTGACCTGCATTTTTTAAGAAATAGCTAAATTCTCCATTTGTCTATGCAGCGGAAGAAAACAAAGGACTAAGAAATACGCTTTTGAAGTTGATAGTGCTGTGATGTGCCTTTTCGAATAAACCTGATTATTACCAGGTCACAAGTAGATATGATACAGTTATGCAGGAAATTGTGGTCTGAACATTAGAGAGTCTAGAAAAAACAAAGCCATCCTTTCTTTATAAGAATAATGCCTACTATGTGTTAAAGATTTCCATTTTGTCAGATTGTATGTACTTTCTCATTTAATCTTGACATCTGTCCTGTGAAGCCGATGTCTGCCTGCCTGCCTGTGCATGAACTGAGGCTTGAGAAGGCTCCACGAGAGAACAGCATGTCTTCTCTGTCTAGTCTCTCTTCTACAGCTATATATTGTATACTTCTCCTGTGCAGACTGACTCTTACTGTTCTGTTACTGTGAAGAGACTCCATGACCACAGCAACTCTTATAAAAGAAAGCATGTAATTAGGGCTTACTTACAGTTTTAGAAATTTAGTGCATTATTGTTTTGGTGGGGAACATTGGTGATACATAGGCAGACATGGTGGTACAGAGTAGCTGAGAGTTCCACGTTGGGATCCTCAGACAGCAGGCAGAGAGGGGTTGGGAGGAGAAAAGAGGCACACGCCATTGGGCCTGGCTTGAGTTTCAAAATCCTTCCCCAAGTGGCACACTTCCACCAACAAGGCCACACTTCTTGTGACCTCTCTAGCACCAGGCATTCACATAGTGCACAGACTTAAATGCAGGCAGAACACCAGTACAGTTAAAATAAAATTTTAGGGGAAAAAAATTAACTTGCATTTTATTTACAATTTTTTTGTTGTTGTTGTTGTTGTTTTGTTTTTTTCGAGACAGGGTTTCTCTGTGTAGCTCTGGCTGTCCTGGAACTCACTCTGTAGACCTGGGTGTCTTTGAACTCAGAAATCCGCCTGCCTCTGCCCCCCAAGTGCTGAGATTAAAGGCATGCACCACCACCACCTGGCTATTTACAAATTCTTATTCTTTATTTAGTATCTCCAGTAAAACAGATAAGCTATAAACTAAAACCTTTGGTAACTAGGATTCTTCTATGTATTTCCCAATGTTTTTTTCTTTTGTCAAAATGTTTCCTTACATCCAGTTGGGGCTGTACATCTGACTATACATACGTATTAAATGAAGACAAATGTTCCTATTTGAGACTAGCTCATCTTTCAGATGCAACTGAATGTTGTATCACAAGCTGTACACTATTGATAGAGAAAGGCTAGAAAGTGGGCTGGTTGTTTGCTTGCTTTAGGACACCTCATTTCCCATCCCCCATGGCTTTGATTACTGTCTTGGATGATACTTAAAAGAGGCGATTCGCGTTAAACACCACACACCAGGTCCAAATAATACTATGTGAAGGTTTAATTGGGAGAGAGAGTGGGGGAAGGTCTCTCGGAAAGAGAGAAAGGGAAAAGAGAGAGGGAGAGAGGAAGGTTTCTCCTTTTTATATGAGTGATGACGTATGTACTGCCCAGGTGAAGTTGGGAAGCCCTAGGAATTTTTGGGAATACCGGGGGGGGGGGGGGGGGGGAGGCGTTGCCCATAGTAATAGATCTGTGGTCCCACCTATCTATAGGTGCAGGCACTCGGTGATGCTAACATTGGAAGCTAATTGCACTGGGATGAGAGGGATCCTGTGTCCCTTTCAGAGTACAGAAGCTTGACTGAGGGTCGCTGCTCATTCTTCAGTGTTCCTCCTCTCCTGCCCCAAAGATGCAGAAACAGTGACTTTGCATTTTCTCTGATGATGGCAGGCCTTGCTTTTCCCTTTGTGTCTGCTGTTTATGGAGCTCTCAGATGACCCATTGTCAGTAGAGGATGTGGATATGTGGCTTGTGTTAGAGTAAGGAACCATCTTAGTGCTTGACTTAGGGCCAACCTCAGAAAGAATAGAACACACAATTATTTTTCCTTTGGCATTTCTTACTTTATTCCTGGCCCCATAAAATTCTAGCTTGTTTTTGTTTACTTATTATTTTTAATATTATTATTATTATTATTACTACTGCTTTTCTTATCTAACCTCTGTGTTTTAAGTATGTAATTGAGAAGATCACTACATTTGTTGGTTCAACCCACTATGTGCCGCTTCCCTCTCTGTACCTCAACTTCCTTACTTCTCCCTGTCCTAAACCTAGAATACTCTTTTGCAGTTTCTTGCATATTTTTTTGTCCCTGCTTCCTACATTTGTTTCTCCAAGTTGTAATCACCATGATCTGGCATAATGTTTGTTTATTATACATAATTGTTCAACATATATTTCTATAGTCAGCTAGCCACCTTTCTTTCTATACAGATTCATTAGACAAGCTCTCTTAGGAATGTAGACCTGGTTTAAAATAGTTCCCACTCTTTACCTGTGGGCAATCTAACAGTATTTTTAACTCTCCACTGATATTGAGGCTAACTTTTGAAAGTACACTTTATCATTAATTTGGCCTACAAAGGTAATTTTTGTAGTAGGTGATTAAACTGAGGGTCAGAAACCTTAAATGATGTTCCCAGGATCCCACAGTTACTATGTAGTTGAACAATAATTTTGAACTGTCATTTTGCCTTACTTCAAATCTGTGGTGTTCTTATTGGACTGTACTGTTTCCGCATGAAGTCCAGCATAGAATCCTAATGTGGAGCTCCTATAACTTTTTTTTAATCTTTGGAGCAGTTCTGTTTACTTTTAGGATTTTTCTAAATCTATCTCTATGTATGTATATCTGTATGTATGTATGCATACATGTATGTGTATATGTGAATTATATACATATAATTCACAAACTCAGAATTCTCTCTTTTAAGGAACACACTTTATTGGGTTTTTTGGTCTTCTCACAATGTCTCAGCATCCACACAGTTTGATAACACTGAAAAGAAGCCCATGCCCATTAACAAGCGATTCCCATCACCTTTTCCAGTAGTCCCTGTGGCCGCTTACCTACTGTCTACCTATTTGAACTCACCTAGTAAGCCTATTTCACGTTCTTGGAATCATACATTATGTGGCTCATTTTACTTAGTGTACTGTTTTAGTCAGTATTCATCTGTATTGTAGCATGCATTAAAATAATTCATTTCCCTTTTTGTCTAATAATACTGTTTCTCCTGGGTATGCCCTTGTTG
Organism: Montemys delectorum; assembly: GCA_019843815.1. NCBI lineage: Eukaryota > Metazoa > Chordata > Mammalia > Rodentia > Muridae > Montemys > Montemys delectorum. The sequence goes on from JADRCD010219125.1 coordinate 38,695, forward strand.
TTCTCCAAGCTTTTATTTGTAGTCTCCTCCTAAGCTGTGAGGTCGGGGCTCATGAAGGTTTCAGTTTATGGTCTTCTAATAACTAGTGTTGATCATCAACCAGCATTTGCTGGTTGTTGTTTATAAATGCTCCTTGGAGGAATGTTTATTTATTATTTTGCCTGTATTTGTTAAGGTTCTGTATTTTTATTGTTGAATTGTAACAATAAAAGTTCTTTGTATATCTTAGCACTGTACTTCTTTGAATAGAAAGGTTGGAGGGGGTTTAATCTGGGGAAACAGAACTGAAAATAATTTTATTCTATATAAGGTCATACCATAGTTGGAAATTTTCTTATAGCTAACAGGGTTTTTTAGTTTCATTGTAAAAATATGGGCTTCATAACTCATGATAACTGTAATTGTAGAACTAATCTATAGGTAATATTTAAAATTAGAGTATAAAATTGCAAACAACATACAGGCTCAGTAGTGGCGCTCACACACCAGAGAACAAAGTTTTAAAAATTCTTACTTCAATAGATAATACTTTAGATTTTTAAAACCCTCTATTTCACAGATTGTGAACAAACTATTTTGAGAAATACTCCTAAGCCTCAAAATGTGCTTTTCTGAGGGTGACTAAAGATCAACACAGATCTTAACTTAGTGACTGTGGTGTGGAGTAAGCCTGGAGAAAGTGTGTGCTGATGAGATGGGCATGGACATCAAGGACCGCAGGGAAAATGGCAAAGCATCAGCATGCCCCACAAGGCTTAGTGACATGGCAAAACCATTGTACAGGGTCTGAGTGTGGCTGTTGATAGTTTGTGCAGAAAATGCCCACCTTAGCTTTCTCCTTCTGAGTGTGGACAGGTACTGCTCCTACCAAGATTAGCTAAGCCTAGCCACTTGATCCAGCTGTATCCATAAACCCTCCTCTTTATTGACCTGTATGTAATAAGCCCACCTCTTTCTTCAGCTGTATGCAATAACCCTACTTCCTATTATATACACATTGACAGTAAGCCTCAACCCAGGCGCCCAATCGACCTGGCTCCAGCTTTTCTGTACGCATGTCTCCTTTGCTTCATGTCTTCAGTGCTCCAGACAGCTGTCACTGAAGTCCATGTGGAGCACACAGCAGGTAACCAGGAAGGCGGTTAAGAAGCAGCCTAGGGGGACTAGAGAGATGGCTCAGTGGTTAAAAGCACTGACTACTTGAGTAGGTCATGAGTTCAAATCCCAGCAACCACATGGTGGCTCACAACCATCACAATGAGATCTGATGCCTCTTCTGGTGTGTCTGAAGACAGTAACAGTGTACTTAGATATAATAATAAAATAAATCTTGAAGAAGAAGAAGAAGAAGAAGAAGAAGAAGAAGAAGAAGAAGAAGA